>VZRN01005751.1:1062101-1198049 GCA_013397935.1 Dasyornis broadbenti | reverse complement strand
CCAGGGGTGCGGGGCCGTGCTGCAGCCGCGGGGCCGGGGCACACGGAGCGGCGGCTGCCGATGCTGCGCCGCCCGCGGTGACCTTGTGTACCGGGCAGGGGCCGTGCCCAGCTCCGAGGGCGCCGCGCTTCTCCCGCCACCCACGGGCTGCGGGGGTGTCCGGCCGTGTACAGGCCGTGTACAGGCACCCCATGGGCGCCAGGGCTGCGGAAAGCGGGCGGCGTTGACGCCGCGCCATTGCGCGGCGTGAGGGGCGCGATGGTGTCCGGGGGCAGCAGTGTCTCCACACTCATACAGGGGGTGCAGGCAGTGCTGTTACTGACAGGGTAACTCCGGGATTGGCGCGGAAGCAGCATGGAAAGCAAAGGGAGCAAAATCAGACCCCAGCCGCAGGGTTCAGGCCGCCGACATGTAGGTCATGGCTGTGACCTGGGTTAATAGTGACCAAATACCCGAAGACAGCTGTGCTGGTGACGCACTGGCCCCAGATCGGCATGTGGCCTTTATTTACTGTCATTAGAGCTGACCTAAGAAGCGGCTGACACAGTGCTCCCAGGGACAGCTCATCTTGTAGGGCCACAGCTGATCTGGGAAAAGCCCCTTCACCGTTCCTCTTCGCTGGAGCAGCAGCTTGGATCTCCAGTGCTGCCTGGCCTTTTCCCAACACACCAAGTCCACTAAGGGCACGGTTTGCACAATGCATTAAAGAATGGAGTTAATGTCAGCGGAAGGCTTCCTGACATCCGAAAACTTGGTCTGTAACAGCAGGAGCATGTGGCAGTAAAATAATACAAAAGAATGGTGCCCTAGTATTTGCATACAACTCCCCGGTCCAATTTTATGTGCATATATTTACACACACAAACATGTAAACTGTTTTTCAAGGGAAGGAAGATAATATTCCTAACGATACATTAGTGCACTTAGTTTAATTGACAGACAACCCTTTAGCTTGTCATTGTTTTTTCAACATAATCTCATTTTTGTCGTCCTAGTCATTGTATGTGTTATCCCTGCTTATGGTTCTACTCCCGGTGTACTTTATGTTTTATTATTTTATTGCTCCCTGTTTTATTATTTTATTGGGAGAGTTACTCTGTTATTTTTCCATCAGATGCGTTCTGGTTTACCACAGTGATTGAATGTTGGCATACAGAATGTGAAATGAAGCAAAATGTAAACATCTAATAGCAGCAAATATAATCACTTTGATTTTTCCTGTTCTTGCCAAAGTTAAAAATTTAAGAATTTGGGATTTGCTTTTGACTGTTTCAACTTGGTTTGCCTGCAAGTTGTAGATGCCTCACAGAAGTGAAAATATCATACAAATTTGTTTAAACCATGGAACATGTGTAGGATTGCTTTTGTTTTGTTCCACTTTCTTCCTGAAGCAACTACTCGGTGATGAGAAGGAATCTCAAAATGAACACTTTGTAATAAAATCTGGGTCGAGAAAGTTCTCTGCACTAGGCAGTTATTCCAGTTTATAAGGTCACTATTTCTATTCCTATGAGATACTTTATTTAATCTGTTGATGTGCTGAGCCTGCTTAATAAAAGTAATTTGACTATCTTTTGTGAGTAGTCATATTATTACACACCCTGTTCTAAATAGGGAAAAAGTGTAATAAGAATAATTTCTGTTGTTTGCATTAATTTTCTTTACAGCAACATGTTTTCTCATTGTTTTTCTGGCAATTATGTCTGTAAGGTATGAACAATTATGTTACATACTTAGTTTAGCTCTGAACAAAGGTAAAATTGTAGTTGCAGGAAATACAGGAAGCATGTTGCCTTCCCCATTTGTTAAAAGGGAAGGCTCCAGTAATTCAAAACCTGGATGTTTTTCAAATCAAAACAAACTTCTACAAGAATTTTACACATCAGCAGCATAACAACTAACAGAGTTTTATTACTCAGATGAGTTTCTGAAAGAAGCATGTCTCCTTCATAATTAAAATTTGCTTCTTGCTCTTTGTATGATGGTTATATGTTTCAGGAGGTTCTGAACAACATAAATTTCCATTCTTATGTATATAAGCTGTATATCTGTGAAATAATTGTTATGGATGTCCTGAATATTAAGAAAGACAGCTAAGTTTTAGGCACAAATGTAACAATCTATGAAGATTCATGGTCAGCCAAGCTGCATGTGAACTAGGCTGTGAAAATTATTACCACTTCAAATAATGTCTCTGTCTATCCTGTCTTTAGCAGTGTTCTCACTTTATTTCCTCTCTAAGCCACCATTTCACCTTCCTTCTGAAACACATGACAGTTTTAAGTGCAGGTGTCAGAGAACAATATTTTGACTGTGAAGGACAGTGCCAAATTCTGAACTGCAGTATTTGTCAGAGGGGATCTCATTTCTGCTGCTTAGATATTTTAACTTTCCTCTTCTAAATTGCCCTGTGGCAAGTTTTGAAAAGGCACTAACAATGCTTGCAGTTGCTTGGTCACAGTAATGTTTTGCTGACTATGCTTAAGAAAATGGAGCTGCGTTAACATTCTGCTTTTTTCCACAACAGATGGGTCCAGAAGAGTGGAATGAATGAAGCCTGGACTTCTGTCCATTTGTCTCCTAATAGCTCTCTGTTGCAATCAGCTGTCTCTCGCCTCATGTTTCTTATGTCCTTGCCCCTGCTGGAGACATAATGTGCTGTACTTCGGTCAGAGCCATGTTCCTGATCAGCCAACGTGTGTAATAACTGACCCTGTTGCTGATGTCTAATAGAAGGTATCATGGTTGCTTTTGCCCTACCTTTTTCTCTGTGGAGACAAAAAATTAAGGCTCTTTTCCCTAATGTAACAAGTGCTGGATACCCAATAGGATGTGCTGGGATGAGTGCCCTCTCCTGACCAGCCAGAATATGTGGGATGACCACTGGTGTGGTTGCTGCACTCTGGTAGAATGACTCTTGGCTAATTTTCCCCTCCCTTTTATTCAGCGTGGAGCAAAATTTGAATCTCCCCTCCCTAAACCACCTGCTAGTTTGTACAGAGTTTGTAGGGAATTGATTATCTATCCAAATTTGGTTAAAATGCTTAGGAGGGATGGTTTGTCAAACAGGTGGACAAGCAACATTATCACAGTTTTTTTCCCTTATGGAACCAGACTAACATTTGGTTCTAGGGACAAAAGCAAGTTCTAGTTCAGCTTTTGTAAGGAAAAGTAAGTGATAACCCAGGAGGAGCAGTAAGTCTGGGTGGAAATTAATGGTAGCACTAGGAAGTTTTGAATGTAAGCAGAAGGAGTAGTCTGGTGACAAGATCATGAGTTGTATTCGTAGCACTTCGTGAAATTTCCAGCAGTACCGAGGGCAAATCGCTCACCCTCTGCCTGCAGATGGGTCTTCATTTATGGAATTGGGTTGATACTTTAACCTACTAATACATTTGTTTTCTTAATATTTATGTGGCCCTTTACATGGAAAAAAAGACAGAAATAGCATTACAAACAAGGGTCATACCTTCCCGTTCTCATCTTTCTGTCACCCGACGCTGCTGCCGCATGAGCTGTCGAGCTGCTGGGTGCTCCCAGTGCAGCCAGAATAGTCGAAGTAGGTGAAAGGTTGTGGAGGAGCACACAAACAAGTTGGCATGCCTCTTCAGTAGTTCAGTGAGGGAAAGGTTCTGCAGCTGCTCCAGCACTTACACAATCTCCCCTGGCTGCTCATAACTTGCAAAAGTCAAGAGTACAGTAGCTGGATCATTTTACAGATGGAGCTGTGACTGGTCAGCAGCCTGCTTGGAGATGTAAACATGGCAACTCGGCAGCCCTGAACAGGAGACACCCTTTTTCCTCATTCCCTGCCTTTGTTACCCATGTCTGAAATTATTTGTTAACTCTGTTAAAATCCTGGAAAATGAGACTGGATTGCTGGTTTCAAAATTGCTTTTCCAAAAAAATAGCTAGAGGTTTTCACGAGATTAACTGTGAGTGTTTAAACTGGCGAGATAGAGATAGAGGTGGAGATAGAAGAGAGGGGAAAAAACTGTTTTGGAGTATAGCTGTACCATTCAGGAAATAAAGCTAGGACTCAAACTGTGATAAAAGTAGAACTCAAAAGTATTTATCTTGAAATGTTTGTCACTAGACCATGTTGAATTCAGGAGGCTGCTTACTAGGTAGGGGAATCTTCAGCCAAGTACACCATTGCCGAGGAAATAAAGGTAGACTTTTAGTGTGGGCTGGCTCTGATCTAAAGTACATAGCTAGACAGAATAATGTCCTTTTTCAGCCTCAGCTGACTACCATAGCAGTTCTTGTGGAAGAGTGTGTGGCATCCTCTATGAGAGCTGCAGATGCAGAAGAAAATAAAGAGGAAGGGTATCAGCCACAGCTGCCTTTACTGTGAACAGCCCTGCTCTGGAGAAGATCACCTGGGAAAAGGTGGACACCTTGGGAAAAGCCAGAAAAAAAACTAACGTTAGCAAAAGAATAACACTTTTAAGGTCTAAATGTGTTTCAGCTGAATTAGAAAACAGTTACATTTTTCTGTAGGAATATGGAATGGAGCTGGTGGAAAAGGATATCTCAAATTAAAAGTTTTGGATTAGACATCTTAAGAAGCACTTCACTCTGAGAAGAAGGAGTTCTAGCTTCACCTGTAACCATTACAGGAGTCAGGGGCTTTGAACTGGTATGCATACTGCTTTTGTTTTTCAGAGTAGAACACATGGGGTGAAGAGGAGATGTTTTTGCTGTCTTCTATCAGATGTGCTTGGCACTGTTGACTGTAGCAGGGCAATTGGTAAAGTGGATGTGATGACTTGAGTTTCTGCTCAGAACTGTAGCCTTGAACTCCAGGTTATTTCGTCTGAGGCTGATGTTAGAAAGCATTCCCATTTGTTCTCTCTCAGCATTTCCTTCATCAGATATGAAAGAGTTTATTTTCTTTTAGTGTCCACATCATATGAACTTGAATGAGAAGTTTAGTCTAGGAAATAGTAAGCCAAGACATCCTCTAGAAAAGGGCTCTCTGTGGTGTTATCTGGCCACTCTTTCAAAAGGCTCATGGTATCTCTGGAATGCCGCTTCTCCTTAGTGCTTTGGATTACCCAAGGGAAGTTTGTTTTTTATTGGCAACATCCATACTGTTATCACTGAAGTGTGAATTCACAGATACTAACCAGTTGTTCTCATAAAGACTGATTTTCCATAACCTACACTACAGGAGATATCTACACAGTAGGTCTGTGGGAGTTTTCTTATTTGATGAAATATATAGCCACAGGCTAAGGTGTGACAACTGCAGATAAATATGAAAATGTAGCTTCTGTATTAAAATAGTCCTGATAAAGAGCCAGTACAATAAAAAATGTTGCACTGCACAATTAAAATGCTTTGCCTTTGGATTTGAATAAGTTCAAAATATTTTTGTGTCATGACTAACAGGTATCTAATTATGGGTAAATCACCTATGCAATATTGCTGGAACATTAATAACAGTTTAAACAAGGGGACTCTCCCTCTCTCCATTAGTTGTGGCACTATTTCAATCTCATGGTATAGCAGACAAAATCCACAGTTTCTCTAGGTAGCATTAAGTATGTTTTTTTGTTACTGTAATTCTTTTAATATTATTTATTACTCTATACACTTTGGTATTTTCAAATTCAATTTTCAATGTAGTGCTCATCTAGTAGTCACTGAAATGAAAAACAAAATCACCAGGTGGTACTTGATTTCCATGATTTCTGTCTACCTAAGTGACATAAAACCCCACGCTAGTTTAATATTTCTTCATTTTTTTACTGAAATTACTCCAGTATTCTAAATTTACTATGGTGGTTACATTTCTATGCATTTATGAATGTACATTTCATTTAGTTTCTATGTGGGAAAAAACCCCTAGATATAAAAAAATACTGAAGGAAGAAATTACTGACACATTTACCTATTCAAAAGTTAAAAATATGTTGCAAATACAAGTCTTGATTCCTTATTATCTGGGGCATAATACCTGGGTACAAATAATCAACAATAAGTTTGCAGGCACTGTTTTCAAAAAGCTGCCTTTGAAAGAACATGTTTTAACATACTCGCAGGAGGATACAGTCTGTGAAATAGAGATGAAAAATATCTCTGTCTGTTGTGAGACCAACTGAATTACAAATTTAGTTTGTAAAAAATGTTATTAACGACTTATTTTCACTGCACAAAACTAGATTCACTAAAATGTATGAGATTGCCATTTACACCAGATAAGAAGCAGTGTAATTTCTTCTTACACACTCACACAGCTGCTGTTGAAGTGTGAGTTGTTAGGCCTTCCGTTTTGTGGATACTCATTATGAATACATATTTAAATAAGGTTGAATATTTTGGCATTTTCTCATTCCCAGAAAGAAATATAAGCTTACTTATTATCTATTTCATTTTGTACTGAAGAAATGTTTTGCAATTTTAATATTCAGATTAACAGATAAATCCAAGGTAAACAACAAGAAGATAGTCTAGACAAGAGAAAACTCGGTAATCACCACAAGAGCCCTTGCTAGCTTCCAGCAAGTGCTGAGAGTAAGGGCAGTGCTTTCCCCTGGTTTGGGTGCTGGAGAACCAGTTTTCCTTCTGCTTTCTTTTCCAGATGTGCTACATGGGATCCTGAAAACCAGTGCCTTATTTGCAACTCTCTATATGCTGAAGCTTAAGAAAGAGAGATAAGAATGTTATCAAAGAAGCAATGTGGGATTTAATTGGAATAAGATACTGAAACAGATATTGCATGGGTGTGTTGCCATGCTGAAGTAAACAAATGTATCTGTGTTTATTTTTATTGGTATTTTGGGCTTACAGCATGCACATCCAATGGTGTATATGCTTATCACTTCTTCTCATGCATGGAAACAGTTTTTAAATTCTAAGTTTTTCAGTTAAAAGAAGTCAAATAAAATCAATGCTAAGAATCCTACCTTCTTCAAGGCCTTGGAGAAAAAAAGCAGAGTTAGTAAAATTGAACAAATAAAGACATTTCTAACACATTTCCCTTAGTCAAACCTTCATTACATTTTCCCTCTTTTTGTGAAATACATAAATGGATATCGTATTTGCCCTTTCCATGACAAAGACTCAAAAAAGTGTAGGATTGCATTTTGAGAAGCAGTCTATAGTTTTGTGTGAGCACTTCTGGCTGCTTAATAAAGGTTGCAAGACCTGGCAGGTCTGAGGGATTTCAGTCAGAATTAAGAACCCGTAGCACCTTGAGAAATTAGATGCTAGGTCTGACAACATGCTGAATTCAACTGTACTGTTGTAAAAACATGGGATACATTTCCACCTGAAGTCACTCAAAAATAACAGAGCATTTTGACTCCAAACATTTATTTTCTCTTGGGTGTGTCTATTTAACCATTCCTGGACAAATGTATTTCATATTGTACTTTTGAAACATCCAGATAATTCCAGTTCTTTACAGTCAATTGATGTTTCAAATCTTGTGCCAAATGCTCAAATGCCTTGGAGAAGACCCAGAGGGAACACATAAAATTATATAGGAAAGGCACCAATTCACTCTTGCTGAGAAGTAATTTGGTTTGGTTTAGTAACCTGTGAAGTAGTTCTGTAAAATTATGAACTTCAAGGAAACTGTAGAGTGTGATTATTGATATCTGCTGTAGGTGACCTTTATGTGCTGAAAAGATCATGAAGTAGTAAAGACAAAAAAATTACAACCTCCTTTCCTTCTTCTCTCTAATGGTCTGAAATTGAAAAATTGGCTCCATTGAACCCCAGTTAAAGTTAGGACAGCCAAATAAAACAAGACTACAACCTGCAACTTGCAGTTTTCCAAGTATGTAATTTATATACTTTAGAGACTAAATGCTGCTGCTCGAGGGAGTTGTGAGTCGCCAGTCTCACCTGAACATAAATCATTTCATGTTATTTCCATCCATTCACTACCTCTGCCATTAACTTCCCCCTCTATGGTAAAGAAATATATCCCAGCATTTCAAAGGAATAGATGTACACGTGCAGATCATCAAAGCTGTTTGTCCTGATTCTTTTCTCAGTGCTGTGATAAGTGCTGTGTGCCTCACTATCTTTCCTACTTCTCGGTATCTTTTCTGGCTGTTCTTTCTTTGCTGCTTGTGTTAACATAATCTAAACTCCTGGCAGCTTTATGAAATTTGTACTGGTATTGATCAGCTTGCAGGATATGGTGAATGCCTTAATGTCACAGTTGCTGGCATTACAGCACTATGTAGCAGCTAACATTTCGAGTGCATTAGCTGTGCAAATGACCTTTTAACTCTCCTTAAGAGCATCTCACAGTTTGTCCTGAGTCAGCATGCCAGTTACCACAGTACTCTGAGGGTAGCATTTTAAGTGTCCCTTGTCATCTTGATGAGGGACCAAAAAGGCAGTAGCATGACACTGGGTATGCCCTGTGACACAGACATTGCCTGAGTGTGCTGGATGCTGGGAAATGCTGAAGGGGGCCCAGACCAGAGCCAGAATAGCATTGCTTTCCTTGATGTAAATATCCCCTAACAATTCCCCCGTAATCACATCAGTTGAATTATTTTTCCCACAACTCCCTTTGGAAAGGGACGCTGTTTAGTCCTGTCCTGTCTCACTCTATTCGTTTTAATGAACATGTTTTCCAGGAGTATATTGAGCAACATGAATAGCATTGAGATATGCAATTGTTTTATTCTTCCTTTTTTTTTTTTCATTAAGAAAGTTATTAACATTTGCGTTTCTTAAAATTTAGTTTTATGGCTGATACACTGTTTACAGCATGGTCAAAAGGATGTGTTTCCCAGTTTTAGTAGAAGTATATGGACTGTCTGATCCCAGCTGCTGTGTATATTTGTATGTAGCCTTGATTTGGCCTAAGAGAAAGCCTTTATGCTTGCAGAACAGATTTATTCCATGTCATGACTGGGAAACTGGGCTGTCACCAGTAGGGTGCAACCCAGATTTTCAAATGCTTTTTGAAGTATTTAGGGATCTGACAGCTGTGTCTGAAAATACATTAGGGAGAAGTTGTTTACAGGAAAGGACAGGCTTGGTATGCGCGCTAACTACTGCATTGCTGAAGAGCTGGCTGTAATGTTCTGTACTCAGAGTTCAGATAATAACTCATGAGTTGTTATAGGAGTTAAGTGGATGATTTTCTGCGGGATGGTGGGAAATCTTGCCAGCTGCACATAGTATGATGTCCTATGCATAGTTACTGCAGTGTGAGATATTAGAGGGGATCGCCGGGACATCCTTGAAGTGATGGGTTAACTTCTCAGCAAGAGGGAAGTTGTACATGTGTTATTTCCAGTTACTGGATAGTGTGTGAATGACTGTGAATGAAGTCCTAATCCCACGTGCACTGCATTCAGTTAAATGTTTCCAGTCATTTCAGCTATAGTTCTAAGTGGGAACTGGATCAAACCTCTCTCTGTTAGACTGGAGATAGCAAAAGGCACACTGAAAGGAAAAAAGTAAGTTTTAGGATTAATATTTTAATAGTTCAATAATTTTTGAAGACTTCCAGAAAATTATTTTATAAGTCTGATTTACCCCTTGTTCAGTTTCCTACATTATGCATAGATTAATTCTATGAGTTGAAATTTTTTTTGCTTATGGCTGTCTAACTAGGAAGTAAGTGACCTAGGCCACTTTTGTAGCAAGGAAAAATAAGCCAGACATTCATATTCTTGTTTTGAAATCCTTTTCTCTATGTGTTTTGTTCGTTCTCGCTAAAATAAGCAATACTTCAGCTTTAAAAGCACTCTGCCAATGTCATATCCATGTTTGCTCATGGACTGTCAGAAGAAACACAGGGTATCTGAATTGAGAGGACCAGCAGGGAGCTTTGGTGCCAGAAACCAGTGGGCAGAAAAGGAGGAGGAACTGATGATTCCCCCATCTGAGGACCTACATCTGAGTGCACTCTGTGATCAGAAGGGAAGCGAGAGACATCTAACCCTGGAATTGCCTGTCTCTTCTCCAAGTGTACTAAGAAAATATTAGAACAGTAAGATGGAGCTTTGCATGGAGATTTTTAACTGATTGAATGTTCCTTTATGCAGGATCCCAGTGAAAAGAGCCTCCTGCTATTTTAGTCAGTTGTTGGGGCCACTGTGTTCTGTTAGACAGCTCTTCTGAGAGCTTCCCAGATTAGGCATGCATGACATGTTAGGTAGCTTCTCTGAGCCATCCCATCCATGGCCCATACAGTGTAGACTCCTAGGATGGATATCCCATAGAGTGATCCTACCAAGGCCTTTTTAACATTCATACCACCCCATATAGGACTCTAATTAGCTATTGCTGTTATGCTAAAGCACCTCAGAAGTAATGACTGAGGAGAGATGATCTTCCTGGGTTTTTTTGGTACTGAGGAGGAAGAGTAAAGTGAAAGTGAACTTAACAAACATACTCAAGACTAGTCAAAAGATGAGACATGGATTGTAAGTTGCTGCATACTTTATTCCTAGCAAGGCACACCAGCCTTCTGTTTTGTTCTTGTCAAAATCTCTTTGTTTTCCTTACTTCTTCAGACTTTGGATAGATGCTCTCACTATCAGTCAGTATGAACAGTGGGGTTTTCTCCATGACTCAGTGATATATAAATGCTTAGAAACTCCCTAGACTTTTTACAGGTGTAACCCTGTTGTCAACATTACCCTAAATTCTGAAACTGGGTACTCAGCAGGGAGTCAGATATAGGCCACTGCTTCAATCCAGACAATAAAACCTCATGAAATATGGGAAAAGTCCTTAAGACCCTTCAAGGAATTGCATAAATTATGTGTCCTATAGCAAGTCTCTAGCTCTAAGCTAAACAAAATTCTTTGAAAGGTTTTCACACCCCACTGTGGCCTTTTGTGTTAGCTCCCAGATCAAGGCTGTCAGCTGTCTGCCCAGTTAGTCAAGTCAGCATCTGGACATCTGAGGGGAACAACACACAGATACCATTTACTGCTGCCTGCACACTTCGAGTCTGAAGACCCAAGCCTGTGAAGGCATCTCTCACTATAAAGTAGTATCCAAAGTAAGCAGAAAATGAAGATTTTTTTTAGAAGGAAAAGTAGTCTGAGGAGATAATCACAAAAAAAAAAAAAAAAAAAAGAATCTAAGATGGCTTGACGGCCTCTTTAAAACAATTAGAGGAGAGGACCCAGGCATAGCTGACTTCCCTCTTTGTGCTAACTTAGGAATATTCCCTGTAATATTATGAGGGTTGGCATCCATACAGGCCAGTGCCTACTCCTTGAGTTTTGATTGAGGTTTGGCACCTCTGTGCACTTCTGAGTAGCGCAGGGAAGAGGGCTGATTTGGGGAAGAGAGTGAAGGTGTCTGAATGGAAGATGTTATGCCTTATCCTTTAGGAAAGCCATTTTTCAGTCAGCTGCACAGAAGCTTCCCATTTGGCACAGGGGATATTGAGGGATGGGAGAACTCTGCTCAGCTGTGAAGAGACAACAGTAGGCATGGCTGGTGTAAGGGCTGGACTTTGAAGGCACTGAAGGCATGTTTTTGTGTGAAGCCCTGTGTCAAGGGCTTTACAGATTGGGGTGGGGTTGGACTGAGTGTGAAAGGCTGGTGGGTCTCAGGTAGGCACTAAATCCTCAGTCCCAGCTCTTGCTGCCCTTGGTCTGGGTTCAGCATCGTGTTCAGAGCCAATGTATTCCGCTTTAGGACGGATTAGGATGGATAGTGGTGTTAGAATTAGGGTAAGAGTTACAGTTAGGGAAAGGGAGAATAAAAAGAAGATTGAAAGAAGCTAGATATTAACATGTCCTGTGGGATCTGCTTGGACATGGGCAGGTCTGGTGTTGACACTGCACTTAGACAGCATTTTCATAAATATACTCAGGTCATGTTATTTTCTTGTGGACACTAGTCACTTTGCTATTTTTATTTCAAGGATTATTTCAGATTTATGTTTAGGGACAGAAAGAAACACAGAGTGGTTTTATACTGCCTGTATAATTTAGAGTTCAAATGAGGTTTGATATCCATACAGAACACTGGTTTGTACCTGATTTCTGTGAAAATGTTAGTCCCCAAGTGAACAGTGAGATTTTTGAAGATACCAATTTTCCATAAGTATAAACTCACATGACTTCTTTTCCTTGGCAAACTATTGGTGAGAATTGACCCTAGTTCTGCAAGAAACTTCAGTACAATTCTGCACTAAAGATACAAAATATGCAGGACAATGAACAAGATGGTATATTAGTATATTATTGTAATCTACTTTCCAAACAAACAGGTTATAAGCATTTGAACTAAGTCTAGAAATAATTAGAGCCTGGATTATATCTGCTGCATGAGATAAACCCAAAGCTACTAGCTCACATAAATAGGAATTTGTTAGTTTAAGGAAGATATGAAAGAGATATAAGCATAGCTCAGACAACTTAGTTTCTGTCAGAACCATGGCAGTTGTAGTTATGGTACATTAGAAACAGCCTGTTTATAAAAACTAGGCAGCAATGCAACAGTATGGCATCCCTCTTTTACTGCGGCAGACGGTACTTAAATATCATCTTGCAACTGAACACAATAAAATGAGAAATATTTACTATTCCATGGACCTCTTCCCTTCCTTATGGCTGAATTCATTGAAGACACATTATTTTTCTCATTTGTGAAGTGTCAACATTTCCATAACATGTAATTTTTTTCCCCACTGTGGAAAGAAGCAATTTCTCATTCACTGGCATTTGTCTGAGAGCTTGGCATGCCTACACGTGACCAAGTATCCACATGCAGCAGGATTTGTGTTTTGGCTGTGAGCAGAGGTGGTAAGGGAAAACATGATATAGGTGTACAGAAATAGACTGTGTATTTAGGATTCTAAACAAGTCGTCAGATCTAATCTAGGCCTCTGGTAGAGCTAAACCTATTTTCTTGTTTAACACAGACATTTTGTAATATTCTGGATAAAAATGCTATAGAGCTGAAAACTAAAATTTTCATAGGAATTGAAAATAAGGCTTCTGATATTATTCTATACATTCAAGTTTTCTATCTAAGAACAAATAAAGGAAATAATTTTAGAACTGACAAATGCCTTTTATGTTCCCCAGTTTCTGGGAGTCCAGCTCAAAACATCTTAAATGGACAACTAATTTTACTTTCAGAAAGTTGACTTCCAGACTGACACTGAGCATACAGATACTACTGTATTCCCAGTCCTCAGCATAGTGAAAGCATCTGCTAAAGAAGCTGTTGCAAAATGGAAAGGCTCATTCTTTCTGGCCCAGTAAAAGTAAATTTCTGCTAAGTGCTTTTAATTAGAGTTTGCTCCTGAAATGATGAAAAGCTTGCTGTGCACTGTGCAAACATAATTTATGTATCTGTTAGAAGAAATTTATGTTGTAGCAATTCTTGGTAAATAATCACAGAGAAAACTTTCTAAGTTATTTATGTTCTAATAAATGATTTTAAAAGTGCAAAATTTTGTAAAACCAGATTTATTTTTTCTACAAAGCAAAAGATTTCGAAATGGACAGGAGACATTATTGAATTGGATGAATTCTGTCAATGTTCCTTGAGACATTCCACCCCAGCAGATTTCTGTGGCAATGCAGGATGTCATGACAGCTAACCCAGCCTAGGTTAGATTTGCCTGTGTGGCACTGTCTCAGCTCAAGGATGTTGCCTGCTGAGGTCCTGAAATGTTTTCTCCTTACAGTGCTGATCCTTTCTTTTGCCTGGTTGCAAAGTCATTCTTAAGACTCTTACTTACTCCTATTTATTCTTATTTTTATTTGATTTCAGTGTTAATAGTTGGTCATTTGAATGATTTGATGTTAGCTAAAGAATTATTTAGTTATGTTGCTTTGAATCATAATTGAAGATTTCTGACTAAAAATAATAACTTTTCAAGAAAAGTCTTCAGGCTACTTTAAAGGTACGTTACATTTTACATTCCTTTTACATTCCTTTTACATTCCTGTAGTACATATCTGTCACCAAATATACAAAAAACAGTCTGTCACAGTACTATTATATATTACCAACAGACAGTTCTACAGGGTGTAGTAAATCTGTAAGTACTTTGGACGTTACTTTATTGAAAATTCCAGAAAAATAATCTTTCCTGAACATTTTTTCTCACTGTTCTCTGTATTATTTGCTGTCCATCTCATGTTTCTGATGGTGGCGGTGATGGCTAAAAATGAAACAGGAATCTTATCTACAGCACACATAATAAAACAAAGTAGAAAGAGTTCAGTTCCAAGTCCAGTTCCTACACACAAAGATCCTCAGATGACATGGCAAAAGGAATCTTGGGTAGTTCTGTGGATCCTGCACAAAGGACTGCCAAAACCATGGAAGTCAGTTCATGTCAACAGAGTAAAACGTATTGCATAACAAGTTCAATATACAGCAGAGATTTAGGTAGCATTACCTGCAGAATAACAATAATAATAACACTGTAGGACATAAATAAGCCAGGAGGTTCCTGGAGGGCATTTACGATAACTTCTTTCTC
The DNA here is from genome assembly GCA_013397935.1 of Dasyornis broadbenti. Lineage (NCBI taxonomy): Eukaryota > Metazoa > Chordata > Aves > Passeriformes > Dasyornithidae > Dasyornis > Dasyornis broadbenti. Next base: position 1,183,597 of record VZRN01005751.1, on the reverse strand, counting down.
CAAGCCTCCAAGTGATAGAGAAGGCAGTTAGGAGAAGTGCACTGCTGGACCACATCATCACCAAGGAGGGGCTTGTTGGGGATGTGAAGTTCGAAGAGAGCCTTGTGTGCAGGTCAGCCTGCAGTGACCATGAGATGGTGGAATTCAGGATCCCAAAGGCAGGCAGGAAAAACAAGGTCAGAACCCTGGACATCAGGAAAGCAGACTTTGGCCTCTTCAAACATCTTGAAACGGTGCTGTGGGATAAGGCCCTGGAGAAAAGGTGGGATGAGAAAGATGATTAATATTAAAAGGTTACCTTTTACAAACTCAAGAGTGTACCATCCCAATGAATAAGAACTCAGACAAAAATTTCAAGGGCCATGTGGATAAACAAGTTCCTCCTGGCCAAACTCAAACACGAAAAGTGTGCAAGGATGGGTAACCTGTGAGGAATACAGAATCATTAGAATCAGAATGAGTGTTCAGAATCACGGAACACTTAGAGATGAAGCTTGGAAAGCTAAAACCCAGCTGGATTTGAATGTGACCAGGGGTGATGGAGACAACAGGAAGGGCTTCTATAAGTACACAGGTGACAAAAGGAAGACTAGGGAAAATGTGGGCACCTTGCTCAATGAGATGGGCCATCTGGCTACACAGGGCATGGAAAAGGTTGAGGTACTGAATTCCTTCTTTGCTTCCATTTTTACTAGCAACACCAGCCTTCAAGAGTCCCAGGTCCCAAAGGCCAGGAGGAAAAAAGACTGGATCAAGGAACATGTACCTTTGGTGAAAGAGGATCAGATCAGGGAATACTTAAGCAAACTGGACATACATGAGTCCCTGGGCCCTGACGGGATGCTGAGGGAGCTGGCCAATGTCATTGTGAGGCCACTTCCAATAATCTTTCAATAATCTTTCATTTTTCATGATGACTGGGAGAAGTACCTGAAGACTGAAGGAAGGTAAATGTCATTTCTGTCATTCAGAAGGGCAAGAAGGAAGACCCAGGGAACTACAGTCTGGTCAGCCTCACCCTGGTCTCTGGGAGGGTGATAGAAAAGCTAATTCTGGAAACCAATTCCACCCAGGCATATGAACAATAGGAAAAAAAAAAAAATCACTAGGAGTAGTCAGCATGACTTGACTAAGGGAAAGGGCTTGACCAACTTGAGATGATGAAGTGACTGGCCTGCTAGATGAGGGGAGAGCAGTGAATATTGTTTACCTGGACTTCAGTAAGGCCTTGGCAGTGTCTCCCATAAGATCCTTATAAACAAGCTGTTGATATATGAGCTGGATGAGCAGTGAGGTGGGTTGACAACCAGCTGAATGGCCAGCCCAGAGGGTGGTGATCAGTAGCATGAAATCTTTGCTAGACTTTCTTCAGTATGTTCATACCTGTTTTCTACTGGGACCTCAGAACTGGACATAGGACTCCAGGTGTGGCCTCAGCAGTGCTGAGTAGAGGAGAAGGATCACTTCCCTTGACCTGATGGCAACGCTCTTCCTAACGCAGCCCAGGATCCCTTCAGTCTTCCTTGCTACACAGGCACATCCCTGGCTTATGTTCAATTTTGCATCTACCAGGACCCCAGATCTTTTGCAAAGATGCTTTCCAGCTGGGTGGCACCCAGCATATACTGGTGAATGCAGCTGTTTCTCCCCAGATTCAGGACTTGCATTTTCCCTTACTGAACTTCCTAAGGTTCCTGCTCACCCATTTCTTTTCCCATCCCTCTGGATGGGAGTATGACCCTCTGTTGTATCAGCCACTCTGCCCACCTCCCAGATTTGTGTCATCTGCAAACTTGCAGAGGGTACACTCTGCCCCGTCATCCAGACTGTTGATGAAGATGTAGAACAGGATCAGGCCCAGCACTGATCCCTGAGGTACACTGCTAGCTCCTGGTCTCTGACTAGACTCTGTGCCTCAGATGTTCAGAGAGTTTTCAGTGTACCTTACTGACCCGTGTGTCCAGGCCATGCTTCACTGGGTTCTGTCTTACGAGAGACAGTGTCAAAGGCCTCACATCAGTCCAGGTAGACAATACCTGGCGCTCCACCCTTGTCTTTCTACTTTCTTTATACTTTGCCTCTAATTTCTATTTGTAACTCCCTCACCATGGCTACCATGGTGGCAAGAGCTAAGTGCACCAGTGCACAGAGTTTTCAAAACAGCGATCTTCTCAGAGAAAGGACCAGTTCCACTGGGGTTTTAAAGTTTTTAACTGAGGAGCTTTAAGAGAGTAGGCAAAATTATCCCTCAGTCCTTGGGGGATGTGAGCCGTAGCTAAGCCTGCGGTCCTGCTGCCTGGGCAGAGTGAATTGTGTCCCTGACACCTAGTGGCAACATGACACTGTGTAACAGTAATTGAGTCTGTGATACTCGCTTTATTATGATGCTCACACGTTAATGAGGTGTTTTATTTTTCATTTTTATGTATTAACCTCATTTGCACTAATGGAAGATCAACCATAAATCAATGTCTAATGTCTTAATGGAAGTTCTGATATATAAAGAGAGCTGAATAAATAGGAGGATCAAGAATACAGAATAAATGTATTTTACTAGCAGTGTATCAAACACAAGTATTTGAACAAATTCAAAATACAGAGGTGAGTAAGGAAACAAAAGTGGTGTTCTTGTACTAAGTGATGACTTATTAGGGCTGATTTTCTTATCTCCTATAAATTAGACATAAAACTTAGTTATTAAATAAGAATTTAAATGGGAAAAAAAATAAAAATGAATGGTGGCTATCCCATTCACTCTGTTATATCATGTATATGTTCTGCCATGGAATGTACCCATACCCTTTCATTCACCCATCACATCTTCCTGAAAAGTTTGATGGTTAATAAAGCAATGTATAGGGAAATGATTTTTTCAATAAGAATTAAAGGGATGGGTTCATGGACTAAGAAAGTATCCACAGTCTAAGCATACAGGAACAGAATCTATGGTTTGTATGATGGAGAGCAGAATTATCAAGTGGATGAGATGCTAGCTTTTCAGGGACTGGTGTTATGGAGAAGCTCACTCTTCTGAAAGATCCCAGCCGCTTCATCTGGAGACTGAACATCCAAGCAATTCCCATCAACCATCCTGATTGACCTGACTTATTTGAAGATGATTATGAAAATGTACTATTGAGAGAGAGGTAGGAAAAGCATTTACAGTGGAAGACTTACAGTGAGCATTTCCATGGGGAGAGATCACAAAATATGAAGGAGGCAGCAGTTTCAGGCAGCAGAACATAGGACTGATATCAATGGCACAAGCCTAAGCATCCATTGATGAGGTTCCCAAATGCAGGCCTCTGTCTTACTGTGTCAATGGCCACGCCAAACTGATCGCATGGCTCACGAGTCACTTTGTACATAAATCAGCTTATCTTGAAGGAGGGTAGTGGTCTGAAATAACTGCAGAGGCATGGCACTGGTATGTAATGCAAAAGCTTCTCCTTCAGCATGACACCAGATGGTGATGCTACATATCTGTTTGGTGTTAAGTTTTTCACAATGCACATTACACGCACTCTGAGCAAGGGAGATTTTGGCAACGACTTCCATGTAGTCATCATTGGCTCCTGTACAAAGACATGAGCCTGGGACTTGTCACTGGAGTGCTGCATACTTCATTTCTCATAGAGCTCACTGAAACCTTTTGCACAATTTGTTTCACAGCTTATGTGCATGTCAGAGGTTTTGGGACAAGGATAGAATACTCCAAAATATTAAGAAAACCCACAAAAATCAAAGAAGCATAAAATTAAATAATAGAACTATCTCAGCATGCACTGAAATTCATTGAAAGTAAGTTTCCTGTTATACATAGAGAAACATTCTTCAGGTAAACAGGGAAGGTAAAACCTCTATTAAAAAGTAGAACATTAGCTGTCTTTAGGATAGTCATTAAAAAAAAAAAAAAAAGTATGTATATAGGATGAACCAGTGGAAAGCAGAGTATCTGGTCATGCTCCAAAAAAATATTTATATTTAATGGAGAGAGTTGTATGTGTGTGGTCTAGACATATGCACAGAACTATTTTTATTTTCATCACAGTCATGGTGAGAAAATCATGCTGAGGTGAGGATACATTCATCTTCCTGGTGTAGAGTGTGACATAGGTAATGGTTCCTCTGGTTCAGTTCAACATTTTTCACAGATACTTACTTTTCTATTTACTCTGTGACTCCTTTATAATAATACCACAAGGGTTGTTTTTTTTTTTTTAGGGGACAGGTTGAAAAGCAGTATGCCTTTATAAATGCATCTACTCTAATTAGTGGCTACAAACGCAAAACTGCATCCTCATACTAATGCAGGGTAAAGTCAGCAGTGCCCTTCTAGATCTTGATGACATCTGTTTTGTTTTCTTTTGCTATGTAACCCTGGAACAGGATTTTTTTGACATGTAATACAATGGGGGGACAATTGCAGCACTTTTGTGAATTTTTTACTCCTAAGCTGCTTACAATGCTTTCAACATAATTTCACATAATCATAATTTTGCCTTGCTGTAGTTGTATTTATAGCATATTAATAAAAGCTGCTGGGGGTGAGGAGGATTTTACATCTGTACTGTACTGCAAAGCCTGACAGTTAATTTTCAAAAACTAATTCCTGCTAATGAGTTGCTACTCTAGATGCTTTTGGAGAGGCATTAGCAATATGTGCCAGTCCTGGCAGCTGTGCTTCTGGGAAAGGGTGAGATGCAGGAAGCAGATATGGACTGCAGGCAGCTGTCAGGCAATTATGTAAAGGAAGGTATCAAAGAAAACACTGCACAGCAGGTGCAGTCCAGGGAAGAAGGGGCAGCACTAGCCACTGACACAGAAATGGGAAGGGTTGCTGAGATATAAGCTGGTGGCACACCATGTGACATACACAGTCCCAAGGCTGCAGCAAAGCCTCTGTGACTTAACTGTGACTGTGTAGGGGCAGGCTGTGACAAAAAGTGAATCTCTCACAATGTGCATTTACACGATATTTTACAATGGATGGGTATAGCTGATAGGTAGTTCATCTGACTAAAAGATGTCATCCACATTTAGGCTATGGGCATCTCCCAAAGCTGCAGCCTGCGCTCAGTCATGCAGCAGGTACCTTGCCCCCCTGCTTATTTGGAGGGAAGCTTGGAGGCATGAAGGCTTCTGGTGGAGCTATTCAGTGCTCCAGCATCTCTAGCCAAGGTGGCTGCAGGGCAGCTGCTGAGAGACCCCTCTCTCATGTACTGTACATAGCTCTCCTACAGCAAAAAGACCTTGGAATCCCATGTTCTTCCCCAACAGTGAGACCCTCCCCTTGTAACACAAGGTGCCAGAAATGCCAGCATCACTACAGGGCTGGCGGGCAGCAGCACTGCTAGGGACAGCAGATCTCCAGCATCAAGTGTATTCCCACATCTCAGCCAACCACTGCCTTCTGCCATTAATACACGTATCAAGATGAAATACTTTATCTTGGAAATGGCTGGGGTAGGACAGACTTGCAGAAAGGCACAGCAGTTCCTTGGGCAAATACTGCAGCAGAGTCAAGACAATACTGACAGATTTGTCTGCTGATAGAAAAAATTTTGTGGGAAAAAGATATGATCCTCAGTTTGTCAAGAGGTCATTCTTTCATGCTTTCCCCAGACTCCTGGCACCATACAGCCAATTAGACTCATAGCAGTTCTGCATCAACCCTGATGGATGATGCTAAATAGCTCTGCTGTAAGCAGGTCAAACAGTGTGCACACATGAAATCAGTGCTTGTCCACTCCAAAGCATGGCTTCTCCATTCTCCACAAGGAAACAACCCTTTCCAGGAAGTCAACAGTGTGGTGTGGGGCCTCTGAGATGACATAACTCTGGCAAGAACTGCCTTTCCTCCTTTACAGTGGGCATCATGAACAAACAGACAGTTCGGGGATTGTCACATGCCCTTCACTGTGCTCACATGGTCCCATGAGGAATGTGGGTCCATGGGTTTCCTACTGTGGCACCTGACTGATGCTCCACTCTGCAGCTGCCTGCACACAGATGAACTGGGGATGTGACAGTGTTGCTGCAGTGGGGCACTAAGTTCATAGGGCAAGAAACAAGTCATTTAATACAACTCTGCTTCCAGCATGACGGGCAGTAAGATATCAATGCAGGAGCAAGGTGTCTACTAATGACACCTTACTACTGATCTCTCATCACTGAGACACCACCAAGCCAATGCACAGTACTTCTCTTCTGACCAGACTATACATTTTTCCTTTCTTTCTGCAGACCATTGCCAGATGTCTCACAGACTATGTGGGAGTATGATCTGTGGATGGGCACTTATATGATTTGGCCACCACAGAGTCTGACCACTTCTAACAGCCCAAGAGATGAGAGACTTAAGAACACCTACCTTGACCACCCTAATACTCCCATTCTCTCCCTAGTCTCCACTGTAGCTCATAACTTCCAGCGTACAGCTTTTCCGCAAAATAACTGTTCTTCTAACATGACCTTGATCTTATCTTCTCAATCAGGTGTTTCATATTTTGGGCTGTTTTCTAAAGATATCCAATGTGCTCCAGAAAACAGAGGCCAGCAACTATTCCACAACAAAATGCTGAGGCTCTTTGGCACTGCAGAGGACTGTTGCAACTGTGTAATCTGTCATGGATATATCTCCCACTGTCAGTCATTATCCCAGCCCTCCAGATAATGAGGTCTGTCAAACTGATGCGCAGAAGGAAAGCCAGCACTCAAATAAGCCCCTGCCGTACTTGATGATCACAGCCCCAGAGGTAAGACAAGTTGCCACTGCTTGGGACCATGAATTTCAGGCAGATACCTCCTTTTATTTTTTTTGGGTGGAAGTAGAGACATTGCAGCCTTCCTCCTTCCACTGCTATCTCAGCATCATCTGGGCTGTGCTAGATTAACATCTAACCTTGACATCATAGCAGCCAACACCTTGGGCATTCACCATCTCTCCCTTCACCACTCAAGGAATGACTGTGCTATGACTGCTGTCATTTATGCACAGAGAACCACCCCTGGAGCTACTGTCACCTCAGCCTCTGCAGCTGCTGCCAGGCCTTTCCTCCTCAAAAGGCTTAGGGATGAGTTCCTCTACCACAATCCAAGTAGGCAAGGCAGGTGCAACAATCACTTTCAGACCCTTCCAGTTCTTTAGGCCTATAGCTCTTGGACCCCTGCCTATATCTTGCAGAGCTGCTTGTTCTGACTCTGTCCAGACCTAAAGTTCATCCCAGGCCCTAAGTCTCCCTAATCCCTATTTACTCTGTCAATGGCTTTATAACCATCTAGTGTACAATTTCCTAAGTAAACCTTCTGCCTCCATCTCTTCTGCAGTCTTCACTAACCTTTAAGTTAAGAAGAGTGGGGCAGGAGATTTTATTGCCAGTAGATAAGATTCATTCTTATCCCCAGCACCTCATTCTAGAGATGCCTTTTTGTTGCAGACATAGTTCTGTCATGCCTGGAGAAAGTAGGCAGGCAGTCCTTGAGAATGGCACAGGGCATGAAATGCCTACATAGGCTTAGTGACAATGTATTAGTTGTATGTACATGAGAGTGACATAGGCTTCCCTCAAAGCAAAATTGTCAGAATTGTGCTGCTTACCAAGCATAGATATCCCAATTCAGAACATGGGTGTGTTGAAAATTGTGGGGAAGTCAATGTGAAACACTGTCATGCACTACAATGTCTAAACTAACTGGATGCCCGCCTACTTTCAGTTCCAAGCCATAATCTCAGTGTCCTGTGAGTTGAAGGATTCCAAATCACCTTGCCTGCTATATGCCAGACATGCAGCACTCTGTTCCACCATGAAGTGAGGACAGATAGCCCTGTTCATGTCATGCTAAGCAGTCCTATTAATTTTGGCTGTATGGAAGCAGCCTCCTACCTCCGGACTGAAATGTAGAATTGATTTGATTTTCCAAAAGCCTGGGTATGAAGGCCACTTGTCTGCTGAATTTTAATTTGCCTTGTCTTGGTGGAACAGTCTGTGCTGCCATATCTTTTCCCTTAGGCTTCCTTGCTAAGATGGTTGCTGTGTCTGAAAGCTCATAGCATTAAGTAGAAATTTTCCCCAGCTCCTCCAGTATTTATTTTTAGATTTCAATGAGAAAAAAAAACATACCCATCTACAACTCTAGGCAATGACAGCTATTTGGGATCAGAAGCAATGCTGAAATAATCATTCTCACACACTGCAACAATAAATTCCCTTAACCAAACAGCACTTTGAAGCAGTGGAACAAGCCCACCCCAGAACTGCTTTATCAGCTATCCCCTTTTAAGAAGATTAAACTGTTATATTTCTCTACTGCTGCTTTCATCTTCCCTCTCTGAGTCTCATCCAAGCCTCCAGGCAAGCATAGCTGCTTATCCTCATCTGGAGACTTTAAGTTAGGAAAAATGAGGGTGAGAGAAAAGGAAAATTACAGACATATTTGTCAATAAGCAGTGGGTATGTATGAGAGGAGCATGGTTAAAAAATGGAAGCCATGGCCAGGGCTGGATGTCTCAGGCCCCAGGTAAGTGGTTTTCTAACACTGGTGCATAAACTCAGAGTGAGGATACTGCTTGAAAAGTTTTGTTGTGCACGGACATGTTGATAGCCACTTCTACAAAGATCCAGATCATTACTGTAATTAGCACCTGCTGTTGTTGTGGCTGTAGGTAGGACATTAAGGCCAGAATTTTTTATTAATTTACACCAATTATTCCATCCAGTTCATGGTTAGGGCATAATGGAAAGGTGAGCAAAGACGACTGTCTCCGGCAGAACAAAGTATGAAAAATAAGGGACATTTCAAAGAGACATTTTAGATAGTTTCCTTTAGAATCTTCTCTACATAATGCATTTATACTTTCAATTGTATGAATAATTTGCTATAAGGTTCAATTTGTTGTCAGAAATAGCACTTACCTGCTTTCATACATTTTAATACATCTTCATGATGTATGAAATTCATGCATCACCTTGTATGTACTGCTGATTTTAATTCTGGTAAAGCTAAGCTTCAAGTGAATATTTGGGAGGTCTCAGGAATCCTATAAAGGAATCCTCTGCTGTTTGCAAAAATGAAAATTGTTGTTGTTTTAAATCAAACATAAGGGTATGGATTTCAAACCAAAGGTGGTGTGGGGAAATGAGACGACTTTTTGTAAAAACGACACAATAATTGTAAAGAGAGCTGAGTGCTGCTGGTAATTCTGTAAACTCCACCATTTCTTTTGGTCCCTTCAACAAAGCTATTGAGTTCTCAGGAGAGATCTGTGTAGTTTGGTTTGTAAGACAGCATTTCAGAGCCTGTGTTCCCTAAAGTGTCCAGGCCTGTACCAAGCCCATTTCACTTTTAGGTGCTGCTGCTCAAGTTGTGGAGCTCTTCTTTGCAGCTTTCTCAATAATCCAGAACATAAGCACAGTAGCAAAGCACAGTAAAACCCTTCATGCCTGAAGTCCCCTCCAGGCTGCTGAGTCTGCATGACCATTGCCAGGGAATGACCATGCACTTGGGGAAGTGTCTCCCAGAATGTTCCACTTCCTTCCCAGGTCAGCTGCTTTGCTGACGTGTTTCCAAGCCCTTACCTGTATACTGAACCTTTTCAAACAAAAGGAATCTATAGTATTACATGGCAAGCACCTGCTATTTACAAAGGCAGTAACAACATTTCTGGAGCCTTTCTTTCTTGCAGGCCATTTTTGTACTTTGGTTACAACTGCAAAATTACAAGCCTGGGCAGTTATGTGTTTTAATAGGTAGAGTATCAGATGTGAAGTCAAGTTCATGATTCCTGTTTCAGATGTACAGAACTGTTGAGTTTTAGAACAACAACTCTTTGGTGACAATGTTGTAGGAAAATGAGGAACAAAGCTAGAAAAGAGGCTTAGAAAAGAGCCTGTCACTAAAATAATTGTTTCTAAGAGCCCACAGTTGCAATATGTTTGAAGAGTGACCTAAATCCAGAACAGCACGGAACTCACCCATCTGTCACATTATATCCCTTTACTTTCTACTTGTATACATCATCTCTTACTTTTGATGTTTTTTTCTGAGAAAGAATTTATCCTTTTTAAGATGTGTGGATTTTTTGGGCTTTGTACATGTGTTTGGGCGAAGATCTCGGAACTGGCAATCTACCAATAGGAAACCAATTAACAGAGGAATTCTTAGTGACTGTGTACCAGATACATTTAAAATCTTCGTTTGTATTCTCGCATGGATTGTGGATATTCAGACTTGAAGAAATTTCAACTCAGTGATCTGCCTGGAGTTCTTGCTGATTTCAACAACCAGTAATAAAAGCTCTCCAATACTTTCTGCTTAACTTTTTTTATAACTGAGCAATCACTCATGCATTTCTTACATGAGTAACTAACTAGTTTACTTGTGAAAGAAAGATTTCTGAAGCCATGTGGAATAGTGCCCTATAGTGACTTTACTGCTGTAACAATAACCCTGACTTCAGAAGTGATGTTCCTCACTTTTAATAAAGTTTGCTTTCATTCTGCCTTTTGATCCTTTGTTTAAATCATTGCTTCTGAAAAGCTGGAAGGCATTTTGTAACTTTCTCTGTCACTTGCTGAGCCCAGATTATGCCTACCATGCAAAGTGTCTAAAATGTGCTGCCATTTCCATTAAGCCTTAGAAATGCCTGCTTTGAAATTAATTTTTAATCTTCCAGTGGCACAAACTTCCTAGAGGGTTTGCTCATTTATTAATGCCCTCTGTGAAGTAGGAGTTGCTGGTGCCTAAGGCAGGAAATGCAATGCACTACTAATTATTACTAATTATTTGTCTTACGTTGCATCTTAAATGGTTTTTCGTTTGCCAGGGCAACTTATACTCATCTTCATTAATAACTTAAATGTGAACAACTCTATATAAAGTAACTTCAGAAAGAAAATACGTCCAATTGTTTTCCCTTGAACTTTTCCAATCTAGCAATTAACCACATATTGCACTTATTAATGTCCACAGAAACCTCTACATTTTACATGTGTGTAAGATGGACAGGGGGAGACAAGCTAACAATGAACTTTTGTAGTTTTATCAATAGCCTTTTCCACACAATCCATGGGCTGTGATGGGCCTCAAACTTTCTGTCAGAAATCTTTGATTTCTCTTCAGATGACAGCGTGGTGGCTGTGTGTCCATGTACACCTGACCTCTGCTACAGAGAAGGCAGCTTGTCACATGTCTGTAATTCATAACCAGTTTGCCCTCTGTTGTTCTCATAAAGCAGTCTGGGGCTATAGTAATCACTTTCTGAACTCACAGAATGACAACATAAAAGTTTTGAAAATAATCTTAACTTTGTGCTACTGCACATTCACCTGGTCATTAAGACATACATAGTCAGATAATGCCTACCAGCAGCATATATTGAGTTGGATAATATTATGGATTTGTGTTTAATGGGAAAGTGTAAAATTAGTGGGGTATACTGAAATGACTGGATATTTTTCATTAAAAGCAGTTACACAGACATTATTGATGATAATGATTTTGTTGTGAAAAATGCATATAATCATATCATCTTGGTTCATAAAGATTTTATCGCTGTCGTTTTAAATTAGTGACAACACAATTTGCATGTGTAAAACAAAAACCCCATAAAAATGGTGAGAGCTTTTACTGTGGAAGATTAGAGAAGACAATGGTGAGACTGAGGTCAAAGAGAACAGTGCATCACTTATAGGGAAATTTGTTATTCCTTCAGGGGACTCCTTAACTGGGCTGCTTGTGTGTTTTTCTTGAGTTCCTGAAGACTGTTACTCCTAGGAACATATATCCTATGCTACCTAGGATTGCCTTTCTCCAAATTTCCGTACAATAGTTGGTTCTGAGGAGAAAGTGGTGGGTTTTTTTATATACTACTCTGCCCATTGAAGTTATTTCTGAACTCCTCTGTATACATTTCTCCATTTTTAAACAATAATTTTACCAAATCTGTCATTATGTTCGATGAGGATTTTTAAACAGTTTTTCCTTGACACATCTGTTTCCATCCTTTATTTTTATACTTTCAAAAGACCTAATCACTTCTGGCAAATGTGAATATAACAAATATCAAAATTGTGTCCCATTGAACTGGGGTTTACAGGGTTTTTTTTGAGAAACATTGGATGTTACATATATCTAGTGACATATATTAGTGTGCCTGATATTGTCATCCAATCTGATGTCATGATATGTTTATGATACCATGTTACATTTGCATGATACCATGGCATCATGGTTATATGGATATGACAGCATGCTAACAATAGCAGGATCTCATCAGGGCCCATGGAGAACCAGTCTCATCTGTCGATTCAGGAATACTAAATGACTCCAAGGCCCTCTTAGGTCAGGAACAATTTAAAGCAGTCCGCTGAGTTTGCAGGGAATTTGCAAATGACACATCCAAAGGAACGTAAATAAACCCTGTGGCATTTATGTTAAAGCTGAGACTAAGGCCAACTCTCCAATACTTTCAAAAGCAAAAACCAGTTTCTGAAGTTCAATGTTGGTTGTCTGATATTGAAAGGGCCTTATTTTAATAAAGAGTTGCAAACCAAATCCCCCAAACTCAAAACTTTTCAAATTGTGCATATAAAACCACAGGGGCTTTTCCACATGCTCCAGCCTGCAGAAGCAGAAGATATTGCTCTTTAAGGACTTTTACAGGAGAGCAAAAGATGAATCTTTCCTGATTCAACTCAAATTAAATTGAGAAACTGTATTCATCACTGTATCCTCACCGGCAATGGATGCTTTAGTTCCTCTTCAGGATTCTTTGTCTCCTGGCTGGGTGCAGTCTGGCTGGATCTGGCAGGAACTGGAGGTCATGTGAATCCTTTATGGCTTTTTAGTGGGCTGACTATATCTCACTCTTCCCAGGACAGGCACTAGACCTAGAATGACAGTGACTGGAATTCGTGTTTCCCATCAAAAGAAAACGAGAGATTGGGCTTCAGGGACAGGATTCTGAAGGGTACCTTTCCTGCTCTCTTGGACCAGAGGGATGGAGAACAGTGAGTCACACATCCAGGACATCACGTTTTAAAAGGGCAAACCATGGTACCAAGAGTCCATGTTTTCCTTGTATGTGAGGCAACATACCTGTGTGCAATAAGGGAGAGGGAAACTGGATTATCTACACCGGAGGTGGGTGCTATTTGCAGGAACATGGATGATCTCCAACAGCTCTGCTTGGTGCCTCTACCCCAGGAGATGGATATGCTGGTGTGTGGAGAGAAGCAGGTGCAATGCTAGAAGTCTGGCCCTCCTGTCTGGTACCTGTCCCCACATGAGTGGTGTGAGGAGACAGGGACAAACCAAAACTTATTAGCGATGAAAGCTTGGTCTCATTTATCTATTCTGGAGCTCTCCCTGTTCTTCCAGAAAGGGACAGAACTAAGCGGGAGCCTGCTGCCCTCATAACAGTTAACCAGGCTACTACGGGGCTGATGGCCAGGCTGCCGTGGGGGTGATGGTGAGGCATGGTGGGGATATCCTAGGCAGCTCAGAGGGTGACGGCTAAGCCGTTGTGGGGCTGCCAGCTGCTGCCGTGAGGAATGTGGCGGTGGCTGCTGCCTGGGCTGTCGTGGGGCTGACGGTGTTGTGCTGACAGCCGGGCAGCCGCGCAGCTGCCAGCTCGGCTGCTCCTGGGGCGAAGCTGCACCACTGTGCGGTTGACAGCGAGGAGACGAAGGACCCAGCAAGCGCACTTCAGGCCGGAGTTGCTGGGGGGCCGGGCGGGGACACTGAGCCGGCCCCTCCGCCGCCACCTGCCCGCGCCCCCCGGCCCCGCCCCGGTCCCACGGGCGGCAGCGGGGGTGTCGCTACCGGGGGCGCGCGGGCGGGGAGGAGGAGGAGGCGGGAGGAGGAAAGCGACAGCAGCAGCTCTCGGGAGGAGCCTGTCCACCGTGAGACAGCACATTCAGGCGGCGCCGGCGGTCCTGCTGCAGCGGCAGGCGGCACGGCTCGGCTCGGCTCGGCTCGGCTCGGCTCGGCAGGGCGCAGTTGCTGGCAGCAGCCCTTCAGGCAGCCGGGGCATCCCTCTGCTCCCGCGGCGGCGAGGGCTCGGTGAGGGCTGCACGGTGCCGGGAGCCGTTCCGCATCTCCCGGGCGCCGGTGGAGGTGAGGCACCCGCAGGGACGGCGAGGCCGGGAAGCGGCGGGGCCGCAGCGGAGGGGCGAGCGGGAGCTGCCCGTGGGGCCCGGCGCTGGCGGCGGAGGAGCGGGGCGGGAGTCGTTCCGCGGGATGCGCAGCGGCCGCGGACCCTGGTGCCGCCGCCGGAGGCGCTCCCCGGGCAGGCGGCCCGGCTGGGCGAGCGGGCATCCCCGGCTGGGAGAGTGAGCATCCCCGGCTGGGAGAGTGAGCATCCCCGGCTGGACGAGCGGGCATCACCGGCTGCACGCAGGGGCCGGCCGGCCCTCGCCGTGGGTGGGCTTTGGCAGGCCGGCGGCTCGTCTGCGGGAGGGCTGCGGTGAGCGAGCCCCGCCGGCCTCTGCACCTGCTCCGGTCCCTGGGGCGCCTCTCGGTCCCGGCCGCGAGTGGCGGCCGCAGGCTTCCGGCTGGTGCCTGAGAGCCGAACAGCTTAAAGCAAAAGGGACTGGTAAAAGTTTTCTGTCTATAATTCTTTGCACGGCGTGAGCGTTGGTGGGTTTACTCAAGTCCAGGACGACAGCGGATAGATCTTTTCCCCTTCCTAAGCTAATTCCCAAAAAGGGTGAGAGAAGGAGGGAGTCAGCCAGAGGCCTTTTTTCACTGGTAGTCCATTGAAATAGATTTTCTAAAGGATATTATTACAGTTACATCGCCCCGTGAATCCCCCATGGTCAGCAGAGAACATAAGGCCACAGATTTCCTAGACAAAGGCCCTGTTTTATGGACTGGAACAAAGTTTGGTTCTCTGTCAATATTACCATTGACAGAAAGTACAGACTTCAGCTATAAATACATATAAAATAAGGATTCTCGGGAGATCAAGGAATCTAGCCTCCTGATATAGAGGGGATGAGATGGAAGGACCTGACATGAAGCTGGCACGTGACTTTGGCACTTGCACCTGGCAATTTATCCTGACATACAGGGTTTTGTCAGTTCTTCACTTCTGCTTGAGAACATTAAATTACATCAGAAATTGCTCTAAATATCATGAAGCATGGGACTGCAAAACCTGCTTCAGAATGGAAATCCAGATCCCAGGACTGCCTATCTCCCGATAGATGGTGTTATCAGAGCAATCAGGGAATTTAATTTCTATTACTGCCAATGTGCTTTGTTGAAGTGCCTCATTTGCTCTTGCTAAGTTAATGGGGAAAAAGTTACATGTTTGCTATTCTGATTCTTTAAGCTCTTGTTTTGGTTTTTGTTTTCATTTGAGATGGCATATCTAGTAACATTCTCCACATTTAGTGAAACCAGGTAAAATTCCTTTTCTAATTTCTCGGTAGCATTTTTCTGCAAGAACGGGTTTCTTCAACACAAACCTTAGGGCTGCATCCAGGTCTCCCCCCCTCTGATAACCATCCTCTGCTTTATTTTCTTTTCCCCAAATCATCCATTTATAGTCCATGAAAATACAAAATGTGTTGCCCCTTCTGTATATCTTCTTTGTGAATGAACTATTTTGAAGACTGAGATTTGCCATCATCTTCCTTGACAAGCGATACTTCTGAGGGGCTGGGTATGTGGAGATCCAAGAGATTGTTTAAGGTTGGATTAGCTAGATTTCTCTGAGCTCTAGGCACCTCTGCCTCAAATTAGTCTACCATAAAAATGCACTAACTGTAGTGCTGCCTTATCCACAGTTTAAAAGAGGAATCTTTAAAGGAACAGCAATAAACCACACCCTACGCCTGCACTGATTATTGGAAGTTTGGAAATCTGGCTACTCAATGCAGGGAAATATTTTTTGTAGCCCGCAGATCTTAAATTAAGAAGCTGACCTTCCAGTTCTTTCTATAGAAGGAAGGGCAGTGAGCTGCCCTCCTTTGTGATGTCTTTCAGTGGCTTTTTTTTTTTTTTTATTATTGAAATGCATTTGTTTTCCAGTGTTATTTTTCCAGCTTCGGATTTCTGGTTCCTGTTATGCCTCTTGTAGATAAAAGCCTTGCTTTAGCTACTGTCTTCAGTGTAGGTACTCAAAATGATGCAACAAGAATTGCTTTGCCTTATTTTCAAATAACTTAACAGATCAAGTCTCTTGGTCTTCTTTTCTTCTGTAAGACAGGTTTCAAGAAGCATTCCTTGCTGCCATCTGTTTTCCAGCCTGCAGGAAGAGAGGGAGAATAGTAGATAGAGCTGAATGCAGTGGGTTGTGTTAAAAGTCCCACCATTGCAGAATATTGGACAGTAATGTGAAATGGGCTGGAAGAGAAAAAGATGAGGGATCAAAATAGAACAAAACGTAGGGTATAGAAAGGTAATGTTGTTATTCAAAGCATCACTTACTCCTGCTAGGGATTTAGATAATCATGTGGTATCTTTCAGCGCCTCACACTTAACTTTTTCTCACAGAGATTTAAAACATGTTTGTGGTCACTCTCTGGGACTACTCAGGCTTAGTAACCAGGGCTATGCCTCAAGTCCCCTCTTGAGCTCCTTTGGCTTGGTTTGACCAGCAGCAGAAGTAGTAATTAGGAATCTTTCAAAGTTACCAACACCTAGTTCCTGAATGAGTTGCTATTTGGAGGTAGTGGTGGGATGTTAACAGAATGATCCTCCTTGTCCTATCCATGGGACGTGGATAATACTTTTCAGAGAAGTTGGAGGGAGGTAACACTGGAATCATCACTAAGGTGCATGGGCTAATTCATATCTGCTGAGATGTGGTCTCAGGCTTTCTGCAGCCATAGTCAGATATAATGACCTCTAAGTGCAATACTCATCTGATACTCTCAGATTTTTATTTTAAAAACCTTAAATGAAACAAACCACAGTGACTTTAGATGTAATCTGTGTTTAAAAGGGACATTTTCCAGCCGAAGTACTGATGGAATATGCTGGCAAAGTGCCCTTAGTACAGATGCAACTTGTGTTAATAAAACTGTGCTTTTGCCAGTGCAGCATGTTTCTGTTCATCAGGGCAACACAAGTCCTACAGGTGAGAATGCATTTATGTGTCCATATGGGGGCTTGCTTTCCAGATGAGGGCTTGAATGGTCTTTACCTCAGCTGTTTGTAAACGGACAGAAAAGGTAATGGAGGAATGATACTGCTTAACAAGGAGTCCCTGACTCAGTCTGAATCTCAGGTAGATGCAATATGTCCCTTTTGCTACTTGGTAATAATCCATCTAAAGCTGTATTAGCTCTTTAGTTAGAGAAGACATTGGGAACTGTTGTTTGCTTGGCCATCTGCAAGCACTCAAAATAAGGCAGTATACATGAACTTGCTCCCTCAATACTGTTCATTTTACGTGGCATCGTGTTGCCAACTTTTCTGGGAAAATAGCTACTTCCAGGCAGATGGCAGGAGCTGCAGGAAGCTGTGAAGCAGACTAATATGTGAGCCACTAGATCTTATAAATACAAGACACCGCTGATCATTTGTGACAGGTGACTAACTCCTCTTGAGCTTAAAACTACACCCCGCCTCTTCTTTTTTTCCTTCTTCAGCACTTTTTGTTTTCCCTTTTGAGGCAAAAGCATTCTAATGAGTATCTGGCAGTGCAGTATGGGGAGGCATGGAGAAGGAGTGACAGTTTCTTCCTTTTGTGGGCAGCACACTGTAACTCCATGCTCAGGTTTAAGGACAAAAGTCTCAGACCTGTCACTGTTGACAACAATAGGAGTTTCTCTCTGACTTCTCTGGTGGTGAACCTAGCCTCCAGAGTGATGTCAGAAGTCAGCTGCCATCATTGTTTGAAAGCCACAATACTTCTCCAAACCCCATTGAAGGAAACAAGAGTCTTTGCATTGACTTAACAGAGTTTGGATGAGTCCCTGCATAACTGCTGTATTGGCCTCTGTGCAGATACGTGTTACCTGGTGAATAATAGCTGCTTAGATGTCTCTTGTGATTTTTGGCTCTTAAAGTACATGTTTTATATTTAACACTGCTCCCATACATGAATCAGCTTACCTGATCTGGAGAGACAAGTTACATCAGCCTGAAGAACAGACCTCCTGGGAACCCTTCTGGAGCAGTGCAGATCTACCCTGTGTGTTCCCCAGGTGCTGGCTAACTGTCCCTGCTTGGCTCTAGAATAATTAATGAATAATTCAATAAAAGGAGAAGGCTCATTTATTGCCACTCAGCAGAAAACAATTACAGAGGGAATCTTTTAAAGATAACTTTTTGTTTACAGTGTTATCTTTTCTTCGCATTTCCTTTCCCTCTTGCTATCATTCTTTGAGGCTTACCCTTTTCTTTTTTCTTCAATACTTGTCTTAACAGCACATTTCCTCCTTGCTGGCCTCCCCTTCTCCTTTTTCTCCCTAGCAGAGAAATTATATTAGTTTGTTCTTTTCTCCCTCCATCTGTGGCGTGGTACAAGTAATTCCAAATCCTGCTTCTCAGTTATTAATTTATCACTTCAGCCCAGCAGAAAGATGCGGTGTGTTTTGTGTTCAAACAACGGGGAGTTGTACTACAGCAAAGACACAAAACTGCCTAATATGATTAAATATAAATAAGTATAATGGAAGATATATTTCTTGTCTGTTTATGTCACTTTATGTCAAGTCTTCCTTGATTGTAATATTTTCAGGCTGAATTTGACAAAAAAAAAGCTGTGCTATGTTAGTATTGAAGCTATGCTATATGTTAGTACTGAAACTATGCTGTGTTAGTATTGAAAGTTAGTCACTGTAGGCCTTGGACCACATGCAGGGAAAATATGGATTCCTCTTGCCTTAAACTATTCAGCCCTTCTGTTTTGTATCCATTAACACAGATCTTAGCTTTTAAAGGGCATAGACAACCGTATTAAATCCCTCCTATTCAAGGCATGCCCTTGTTTCGTGTTTTGCACATTAGGCACCACTGTTAGGATAAGAGTGGTTACCAGGTCACTTGGTAATTGGGGCAAAGACATTTCAAATGATTACTATTGTATATTTCCTGAAATTAAAATATTTAATAGAACAGGGTTACAGGAAAAAAAAAATCAAACCAACCCAGACTGTTTATAATATTTCCTTATATTTGAACCTGTCTGTCCTGGTTTGACAGTTCCACTGACACTGAGCATTTAAAAGAATTTCTTCTCAGATTCTCACAGCACAAAGTTGGGAGACTATCTAAACTCATGTTCATGTGACCTGTTTCATAATACATGTTTATCCTCTCTTTAAATAATATAAAAGATTTGCCATTTTTGTTAATCTCACTATTCAAAGTCATATAACATTGTTATTTCTTTCATCAGTTTGTTTCTAGTTACATTTTGAGCAATTGCTGAACCAGAAGGTGGTTTGTATCATAATTCTGAAGTATTTCAGAACTTAGCTTTCCCTAAATGAATTAATTATTTGTCCTTTTTAGCTATAACTGCTCATAAAGCTTTATCACACACTTATAGCATTTTGTTACAGACTATCAACTTCTGCCAGTCTTCACTGCCTAGAACACAAAATTTTCTGCAAAAACCAGAGAAAAGATAGTTCAGATTATATGTACTTATGACTGTAAACTGTGTGGTGCACTAAACAATGGATGGCTTAAAAATCTATAACCTTTTGGAATGAAACAAGAAATTTGACCTAAATCATACCCCCTAGTGTGCAGTTAGCTATTCATGTACATAATCTGCTGCACTTGGCAAAGCCTGTGAATGTTGTATTCTTGCCTTTCACTATCTCCACAGTAGTAATAATAATACAACAAAAATTGTGCTGATGGGATAGGAGGGTATTGTACTGGAGACAAAATAAAAAAACCAGTGATTCCATTCTCTCTTTGTACTGAAAGAGCCCGTGGGAAAACTGTCCCTTTATTTCCCACAATATTTTCTTTTTCACAGAAAGTTGAATAGCAAGAAAATGCAGGAAAGCCTAGTTTCTCAGCCTTTAAGGGCCTCTGAAAATATATTGAAAATATCTTGTGAAAATTCAATATTTTGTATGAAAATTATAAATGAAAGAGCTTTAGGATTTCCCCCATACGTTTAAACCATAGAACTCAAAAGATGACAGTAAATTATATTCTATGTAAGAAGCTAAGATGGAAAAGAACCCATGTTGCAGCCTTGCTACTGGTGTTGTCCACACCTTTTCCAGCAGCCTTTATTCACATAATACTTAACAGGTTTTATTGTTTACTTATCAATGACTCAGGGGACAGGGAAGTAAAAAACTCTAGACTTTCACATTGACAAACATATAAGTCTTTTTGAACAAAATTATAATAAAATGCAGCAGTAATGTTAGTCAATACTAGTATTGATTTTGAAGTCTTTAAGTGGAGATCATGCCTTCTCAGTGTTCATTCAGTAAAGTTTAATTAAGTTTAATTAAGTTTTTCCCCAGAAAGTTTCTGATCTCAGTAAACTAAGTCATTAATTAGGGGTAAGGATAATTAAAGTCATTGGCGTCCCATGTTTTCTGTTATTTTTCTTCAAGTACTGTATCTATCGATCTATCTATATATAAAGCAGTAAGATTGCTGTGCTTTCTCATGTCATATAATATCCATATTTGCTAAAGGATTAACTATTACCTAATTACTCCTGATTTCTCCCTGGTTCTCTCCTGTGATACTGCCATGATTTGTAGACTTTGTAAACTGTGTTCAGCTCTTAATCCTCAGGACTGCCTGTTGGAACCAGTAAGCTGATACATTTAACCGTTTGAAGTGGCTAAAAACCAGACAATTTCTGATTGCCTCATGGACCTTCCATGGTCCAGTATTTTGAGAGCTGCTAGTAAATATATTTTCCAAAACTATCTGTATCGTGTTCCTCATTTGAAGAGAACTGGTGGTCTCTAACTAGTGCCTTGGTCTTGAATTCTGGAGTCAAGGTCCTGGTGTAGTGGGCCATGCACTGAGGCTTGCTGCTGGAGGAGTCCTGCAGCGTGCTCCAGGGGTGTGATTGCCCCACCATTAAGGCTGGGGACTTGTTTTCTTTTGCTCTCAGTCAGCCCATTTGCCAAGCTTCTTCTCAGGAAGCCAGGGCATTTGAGAGATATGTGTGTGTGGGGGGGAGAAGAGCTCATGCACAGCCTTGCATTTGTAGGAGGCTGTGCTTCAGTGCAGAGCATGAGCACATCTTAAACCTGGGATGCATACTTTAATTCCCCAAACTGGAAGTTCTTATGGTACTTTGGAAGCTCAGCTGCATCTAAACTGGCAAAATGATGTAGAAACAGAAACTAAAATTACAGTCCTCAAGAATTAGCTTGGCTGTCACCTTGCTCTTGAAGCACAAGCAGTCTCTAAAAACTCACTTTTTCATCTTTTCCACCCTTTTCTGATGTATTTTTACCCTTGAACCCCAAGACTCAACAGCCCAGGTGTCTGCTCTCTGTCTCTCCTAGGCTGCTCCATCTAGTTGACATTCCTCGATCCCATCTGCCAGACTGTGTGCTCCATGCCAAGCTGCAACTGAGAGCAGCTGCTCCTGCTTTTAGTGCACCCTGGTTTTAATGGGACTCACCTGAAGTAAAGGAGTCTCAGGTAATTTTTGCCATTGCTTAAAAAGGTATTTGCCTTCATCTGTGCTCTGACCAGCAACCTATGTGTTTTCTACAGTAGGTACCTTCCCTCTCTTTCCCACTGAAGCTGCTCCACGTAAGTCTAAAGTATTAAAGCTTCTTTGGGTGCAACAGAGCATGTGGGAGAAAGGGAAAGGACTCTCCAGCACCTTGCTTCAAACACTCAGAAAGCAAGTGGAGTCTTTGACACCAGATGCTAAATACAGCATTGAATTGTAAACTAAACAGTCACTGTGTATAACATAAACTAACCCTGAAACAAAGAGTAGAACCCAGGGGCCTCTGTTAGGGATTAATGTTCTCTCTCTTGCATCTGCTTTTTCTGGTCCAATGAATCTTTGCAGAAAAGAAATTAATAGAAAATAGCTTCAATAGTTAAGAATGCAATCTCTATTCCTCCAGTCCATCTCACCCATTAGCCAACAGTCACCCTAGGAATGTGGGTTTCAGTCTTCTCAAGAAAAAACGTCCAACCCTCCCCAAAACAAACCACAAACAAACCCCAAAACATGTTTCTCCTATTCGGGTGGAATGCACAGAAAAGATAAATGGAAGACATAGACTTCTTGGTTCTTACTCCTCTCTCATATTCAAATTCTTTGCACATGTCCTTTAAATTATGCTGTTGGACATCTACATTTATCATCTTGCCTTGTTATCTGGACATATCTTTCTTCTCTTCTGTTGATTGACAGGGATGAATTGGCTAAGGCAGGCTCTGAGCATTCATCTTACTTTGTTAGTACAGCCAGATAAGCGCTTGGAAGTACAAAGGGAATGGTAGTGTTGTTTATTCTACTTTTTGAGAATCTGCTGAATATTTCTTACAGCTAGGACTCTTCCTTGCTTTTTAAATCTTTAGCTGTCTTGATTTCAGAGATGAAATCAATGTGTAATATTTTTAACCTAGTTATATCCTTACAGAGATCAGCAGCAAAGCAGAGGATATTTTGTTATAAGAAATAAATGATATCTGGGTAAGTCTTCGAGCAAAACCTGTGTGATGGCAGCATAGCTTGTTCTTTGATGTCTCTCTGGCAGTTGTCATAACTGGGTTAAGAAGCAGACACTAGAGCATGCATTTTTCATGTTTGGGTAAATGGCTTTAAGTATCACTTTGCTGGCCATGTACCACTAGGGTTATCTCTGGAGGAGGGTGGAAAAGTCAGAGGGGTCAGTGTTACCCCCCATAAGGAATGAAAGTACATGTTTTAATGTCTGAAATTTTTGTAGGATGGAGAAAATTAGTCTTTGTTCCACTTCAGGAGCGACTAGCAGACATCTTGAAGCAAAATTCTATGTTAGGTTTTAGTAAGTCATTAAATTTACCCCTGGGAGGCACTTCGGTACT
This sequence comes from Dasyornis broadbenti, assembly GCA_013397935.1. Lineage (NCBI taxonomy): Eukaryota > Metazoa > Chordata > Aves > Passeriformes > Dasyornithidae > Dasyornis > Dasyornis broadbenti. The sequence continues at coordinate 1,160,605 of VZRN01005751.1, read as the reverse complement.
GTTATGATGAACAAGATATTTTATATAGGTTTTGAAGCCTTGGTCGTATCAATGATAGCAGCAGATGTCATTGACATCTGAGCATTGTATAAGAAATACATACAAAAGAAATTGAAATAAAAACCATGGAATACAAGACTCTTGTTTTTCTAGATAAGTGACCTGCAGCTTGAGATTGTTGCCTCTCTCACATTATCCATCTCTAAAATTTTACCAATTTACAGCTTGCATTTGGTTGTCTTTTAATGTCAGAAAACATTTTCAATTTATCCTGGTAGGTCATAGAATCCCAGAATGGTTGGGGTTGAAAGGCACCTTTGAGATCATCTAATTCAAATCCTCCTGCAGTGGACAGAAGACACCTTTTACACAGAGGTCCATCCAATCTGACCTTTAAACATTTCCAGGGATGGTGCATCCACAGCTTCTCTGGGCAACCTGTTCCAGTGCCTCACCACCCTCACAGTAAAAACATTTTTTTCCCAATATCCAATCTAAACCTACTCTTTTTAAGTTTGAAGCCCTTTCCCCTTGTGCTGTCACTTCATACTGTTTTAAAAACCTCTGTCCCTCTTTTCTTGTAGGCTCCTTTCAGGTACTGGAGAACTGCAATTAGGTCACCCCAAAGCCTTCTCTTTTCCAGGCTGAACAAATCCAGTTCTCTCAGCCTTTCCCCACAGGGCATGTACTCCATCTCTCTAATCACTTTGGTGGCCTCATCTGGATCTGGTCCAACAGATCTGTGTCCTTCCTGGGCTGGGACTCCAGAGCTGGATGCAGTATTCCAGGTGGGGTCTCACCAGAGCAGAGCAGAGGGGCAGAATCCCCTCCCTGGCCCTGCTGCCCACGCTGCTTTGGATTGAGCCCAGGACACGTTTGGCTTTCTGGGCTGTGAGTGCTCGTGGCTGGGTCATGTCCAGTCTCTCATCCACCAGCACCCCCAAGTCCTTCTCAGCAGGGCTGCTCTCGATCTATTCATTCTGTCGTTTCTCTCTGAAGCAAGCTGGGAAATTCACTGAAAATAACAGTGCAACAAGAAAGACCAGTTAATGTGTGGGGAATGTAGAGTCAGAAAGATTGGGAATTTTGCTAAGTCAGTTCCCAGCCATATACTGAGCCACATATGGAGCCCTGCATCTTACTGCAGCCAAACAGTAAAAGGTTACAGAGACAGAAACTGATAGGGAGGGAAGTGACCAAGAATACTTAGGAATCTTCTGTTCTACAAGATTTAAATGTTGTCAAGCGTGCAACTGGTTGTTTTGTTAAAAACATCTGGTCTTTGTGACTGGGGCACAATTCACATCCCCAGGAAGTACAAATTGGTATTGGCTGCTGCATCACTGAGGACCATCTTGCAGCAGCACATCTTAGATCATTGTGGAGTTATAACTGTGCTCATTAATGCTTCCTGAGGGAAAATCCAAGACATTTGAAAAGACCTATTTAAAATCCCATTTTCTTCGAGGTGATACATGCAGTCAGTTTTGTGGAACTCAATATAAAGGGAGCATTTTTGGTGTGAGATGTGCAGCAGTTTTGCTAGAGTGACATGTTAGTATGTAGTCCTTGAGTTCATTCTACTCCTTGCTGGAATGTTGTATGTTTCTTGCTCATCTACAGTGAGTTGTTGCCAGCAGCTTCTTCCCTTCAACCTTGATGGCTCTTCCATGGCACTATGTTTGTTGGATTTGAAAATATCATAGTAAATTTAAGAGACTAAAGAGGCATGAGAGAATGGGATGACAAGAAGGTCTTGCTTCATTGATACTACTCCTGGTGCTGGAAGAATGGGCAGTAGTAGAGCTCTGCTCACATGCTGCTTTTGGGGACCCTATAATTCTGCTGAAACTGAGTTAATTTTGTAGTAGGGCCATTATGGAAGAACAAGAGTGAAAAGATTAAATAGTAATAGACAGTAAGGGGTGTGTAACTGAGCAGTTTTGGGTACATATTGTATACCCTGTTAGCATCAACATAAATAGGTTAGAGATGTGCTGACCTGTTGCATAGCAACCAGAAGGAAGCACAGAACCAAATCTCTGGATGCTTGTGATTTGTAAACCTTTACTGAACAAAGTACAAGACCTTTGCCCATCTGCAAGAAATGTTCAGAAGCTGAAGGATAAAAATGGTACATTCCCTGAAATCTAGCACTTGACAACCATTTCTATTTATAGATAAATACACAGATGCAGTGTAAAAAGCCTGACTATTTTGCCTCAAGGTTATGTAGAAAAAATACTTAGTCTCTTCAGCTTTACGTAGAGTTTTCCTGAATTCATCACACAGGAGATTCCTTTAAGTATTGGAAATGCTAAGTTTTTGCAGCTGCAAATATTTGCTCATTGTTGTGATCTTGTAAACATTGATATGCCCATTTAGCAAAATTATTTGTTATTCGACTGAAGTACAAATTCTGATGCATGATGAAAAGAGGCACTCATGTTTATTTAAAAATTGCTTTTGAGATGATTCTAGCCCCTCTTGCCCATTTGAAGTGTGTTTCAAACATTATTTTCAAATGAATGCAATGTATTAGAATGCATTTATACAAGGGTAGCAACTCCCTCCGGTTTCTTGCAGACCAAAGATGTTTATCTGCTTTGTACAATTTCATACTTTGCACGCACACTTTACAGTTGTAAAAGTCATAGGTAGATCCCCTGGGAATTTTTTTCAATTGTAAAAATATATAATATTCCTAACTGTAGAAAAGATGCTCATTTATACCAAGTAGAGATAAATATGGTACTTTATAGAAATGAATAATTTTTTTCCAGTGGAAGACTTCATATGTGAGAGTTTCAATAGTACTAGTACTGCCACTCTATAAGCCCATTCTTTAAAACCAGAATCACTGAGTAATATATTTTATTGTGCAAAATCCTTTACATTTCACATGAAAGACATTTTTCAGTTTTGTACTTGAGTAACTGGCTCTTTATGAAGGCGTATGAATAATACATGTACAGCATCTATAAATACTAGATGCTGCCTATTTATTTTACAGAAGTATATTAATGAATCAATTATTTATAATTAGTTACATAGGATGACTAACGCCATATGTACAGTATTTAATGAACCCCTTTGGTAATTACAATGGAGATAATAACGAAAAGGACAACATAGGAAGTCACAAAACAGGAAAGACCTCGAGGTTCATGAAGGTTAAAATTTCTACTCCTGGAAAATTTCTGCTCTAGTGCAGCCTTCTGAATAAACAGCATGCAAAAATCCTGCAAACACTAAAAAGCAGTAAAATTTGTAGGCTTTTTTTTTCACGTCTTACCAGATTTGGAAACTTAGGTTTCTTTTTAGATGCGCTTGGTGATAGTAAGCAGATAAGATGCTATTCTGGGAAATACAAAGAACAGGCTTGAAGACAAGGGAGATCTTATATATTGTTTACTTTTTCTATTTAAAAAGTATGCACTGTTGTAATTGTCTTTTTATTTTATTCATTATACATTGTACATTTTGAGCTCATTTTTTCCTGTAGTTAATCCAACCTACATATATGTCTTGCAACTCTTTGTACCTGTTCTTCTGGTTTTATTACTCTAACAAGTATTAATTTATTGGTACTGAAATTCAAGTAAACTTTTTTAGATACCTGTGACTGTTTCTGCTGTTAAGTGCTCATATAATTTTTTTTTAAAAATATCTGTTCAAATATTGTGATATTGATCATTGGTAAAGACCTTGTACTTTATAAAACTGTAGTAAAACTGGCTAGTACCTGTAAAAGTACTTGCATGGCTTTTAGTACAGTTGAGGATAAAATGCTTTTGTTGGCATATTTATATTCTTACTGCTGCCACAAATGAAATGGTTGTGAGATATTATGACCTCTGGGATGAGCTTAGTGGAGTAGTTTGGTGTTTGTTCTGTACAGCAGGGAAGTTTGTACAAACATCATTATTATTTCAAGATGAATGTAAATGTTTTTTCAAATACCTTGTTTCATACACTAACAAGCTAAAAGGAACTGCTGGGAGCATATTAAGGACAGGATTCTTCTCACCCTGTCTGAGACATTTACAATGGAGATTTCTGGAACTTAATGTAGATCACTTAGGGCCCGTTATCATCATTAGAGAGGAACTGGTGACTTTGGGGCATGCTTAATCTTAGCTGCTTTAATGCATCTGTTTTAGGAAAAGCGGAATCACATCCTAGGATACCCAGACTCTTTTGATTTTACCTATACTGATGGTAGGGATAGCTCTGCATGTACTCTGTGGACATCCAAGATGCTGTGAGCTAAGCCAGTAGATGGTGAAGTCCCAGAGAACAGTCCCTAGAAGCCAGTGCTGCATTTGCACAGGCCTGGATAGCTGCTATCCTGGTGGGTCTGGTGTGAAAGTGGAATTGACCATATTTCCAAGCCTAAGAGGGAACTCTGCATGTGGGGAAAATGAACATCTTGAAATAGAACAGTTTCATTAAAAGTCATGCCATGAGGAGCCAGCTCCTTTCTTCCGTATCTCGAAGGAGAATTTTCTCCAAGCATTGAGAGTTCAGGTGGGTGCTCTCTCTGCAGGGTCCTGGTACATCACAAGAACCTATGGTAGCATGTGTGGTAAGCTCCTCTGGAGTGGTAGGACCCTCCCTGCTTTTAAAACCATGACATTATACTGGGCCAAACAAATAAAAATTGATCTAAGATTATGCATCTCCTTTGAGGAGGGGAGCCCCAGGCTGTTGCCCTGCTAGGAAAATTATTTCTACACTTAATTCAGTGTTCAGTGTGTTTGTTCCTATGTGTTCCTTCTCCCACACAGTGGATTTAATTGCTTCAGTACAAAATGTGCTCCTCAGTGATTCCCTCTGACCAGTGCCTTCTCCCAGGCTGGAGATTAGGTCGTTCATAAGCCTTGGGCTGTTGTTCTGCACCACAGAGAATGTTAAAAGTAAATCTTTTTTACTGTTTGCCTTTATCTCTCTTGGTGTGGCATGCCTTTTGGCACTCAGAATGGCAAGTAATTTGCTCCCAGTAATGAACGGTGTTAACTTCATGGTTAATGCCAAGCAGAATGATAAGTACACTTCCTCCTTGCTTGCTACCAGCTTGCTGGCATCTGAGAAAAGTGGTTACATACCCTTGGTGTTTAATTTGTGCTAAAATTGTAAACAGCCAGTTTTCAGGGTGGTAAGCTGTCTGCGGGGCTTAGGCATGACTATAATACATGCAGGATGAAAGTGTATAACTGAGCTCTGGCAACATTCTTTGAAGGAAATTTAATACATCATCTTTGTTGTATGTAAGATCTATTTTGTTAAAAATAGAGCAAAGTTATAATAGGATTTGATCACCCTGAGTGGAGCATTGTAAAAAAGGGGCCAGGCACTAAACCATTGATGCTCAAATCAGGGGAAAAGCTGGTTAGCTTCCCTGGCATTAAGGGAACGAATTTTTAGAAAGCCATTCATTGATATCTGACAAACAGCTTGAAAGGGATGCCAAACCCTCAGGGTTTCTGTCAGGAGCCTTAAAATGCATTTGCATATTCTTTGCATAGAAACGAGAGCTCTCTCTCTGTTGCCAAACCGCAGAACTAAAAGGATGCAAAAACTCTATCTAGCCCACAGGGCTCTGAGGGGTACTTCAAAATCAGAATTCAAATGTGTGCAACAGATTAGGAAAATTACTTCAAACGGGATTTCAACCATATTGAAGAGAGACACAGAAATCCTGAAGAGATTGGTAGGCGAAATACTACCTGCACTACCATTAAAAAGCTTGTTTTCTTCTCTGGGCATTTTTCATGTGAAAAATAGCTCACTGACATCAACTGATCACACAGATTAATGTTTTTTAAGGTGCTACTGCTTAGTTCTCTTGATATCAAATGCATTTTTTGCTGACTGTTTTGGTTTTTTCCAGTTGACAGCAATATTATTCTGAATAGGATGAGAGTGATGGAGGAATAAAGAAATGGTAGTCCTCCACATGCAACCAGTGTATCCAGTGGTCCCATTTGTTGGCAGATGAATGTCCTTCCTAGCTATAGCACTTGCTGTCAGCTCTTGTGGATTGAACCAGGAGTCCCTCAGCCTCGAAAGGGTGCCTTGGCAGCATGGACAGGTCTGCAGAAATGCAGAATCTGTGACAGCCCGAGCTGGACTTTGAGCTGCTCTTATGCCTGTCCTTTTCATTAAATGGTTTCCTTATCTGATTCCAAATGTAACTCTATTCTTTCCTTAAAGGAAAATGCTTGCAAAGACAGCAAAGCATTTGGAGCCAAGATCACACTTAATGTGATGTTTTGTTGGCAATATCCTCTATGTCATGGGCTAACTATGCTTTTATCATTTTGAGGAAGCCAGTGACTGCAGAGCAACTCATGATGGGTGGAAGTCCCATGTAATTTTTAGCATATAATTTTACTCTCTGGTCATCCACCCACCCAGGCAGTAATGTGAGTAGAGTTCTCATTATATTAACGGAGAGCTGACATTCAAATTTCTCATGCATCAAGTGAACAATAAACTTCCATTGCGTATACATGGCACTGCCATTGATCTGGTTGATTTTGAGTTGCAGCAGTGGATGTGGTTGGTGATGTGTGCACAGGAAAGACACAGTTAACTCTTTTCATGGATGTCTGTATTAGTCAGAACTGCCTTTGAAACAAAGTCCTTGTAAGAAAATCAGTATTGATACAGATTACAGTTCATAATGATGATGATGTTAGAAAATGAGTAAATAATCCGTGACTGAAGTTACTGATTTGTGCAACACTGGTAGGATTTTAAAACTGTAGAAAAAGTTTGGTATCATATATTCTTTAAAAATCTGACTCTATATCTGTATAGTATGACTTTTTATTTCCTTACTTGTCATTTTCAAGGCTCATGTATATCAGCATAGGCTTGCAAAAATTTAAAAGACAAAGAGTACTTGTGGCTTTGCATCACCATCCTAAAGAGAAATGGGTTTAAATGGTGGAAGAGGTCTTTCAGTATCTCAGAAAAAATGTTTTTGCCAAGTTTGTGTGGTTGGAATCAAATCAGGAGTGTTAGGCATGTCTTCTGCCTCTCAGAAAGATGGTCTGAACACAAGACTGTTGGCAGAACAATGTGCTGCTTCATTAAAGAGAAACTTAGATTTCCTGGGTTGCCTGGTTTTGTGCCTTCTCTGCAGCTTTGAGGGGAGTGGCCCAACTTTCCCTGGAAAGAATGGAGGAGATTCTGGTGCAGGATAGTTCATAGCTTGGTGAGAGTGCTTGCTGAAGGGGTGAATGTGTGAAAGATACTGAGACTGTGCTGATGGTCTTTGTGGGACTCTGTCGGTGGAATGGGGACCTACCTGGCAGCCATGCAAGGTACCTGCAGAAGCAAAAGCTCTCCCATTTCCATTTTTTGCAAGTAAAGTTATTACTCGTCTAAGAAATATGGGGCTGTTCGGGGCAGATCTGCCTCTGGTACTTGACATCTGTTTGACATCTATGAGTTCTACAGTCTGGCAGAGCTGCAGATGATGATGAAAATCAGAAGACTTTAGCTTCACTTTGAAAGCATTAAAACATTATTTTGAACAGCAATAGGTTTACTTCACAAAGGTAGTTTTCTAAAAGAGGTAATCTGAAAATATATTCCACATTTGGTGATATTCTGGTCTAATTTCTTGAAGTGAAAATCACAAAGAAAACATTCTGCTTTTTACAATGTCAGTATAGCCCAAGGACCAGTGTTTATATAGAAATATATTTGTTGCAATTTTACAAGCCCTACTTTTGATATAATTAACTATCTTTTTTTTTCAGTATATAGGGAAATCATTCAATTTTCACCTTGATTTCTGTACTTTTGTTTCCAGCAGAGTCAAAATGTCAGACAAAAGTGATTTAAAAGCGGAACTTGAGCGCAAAAAACAACGTTTGGCTCAGATAAGAGAAGAAAAGAAACGGAAGGAGGAAGAAAGGAAGAAAAAAGAGGTAAATTTGCAAAACCACCTTTTAGATAGCTCATGCTTGCAAAAGGGGCTTGCTGAGGTTTTGACATCTCAGTATTGTATGCCCCAAGGTATCTGTCATGTGGAATGAGATCCTCAAACTCGCGTCAGACTAACCTTAAAATCAAAAAGCTTATTTTTAGTCAAGAATGTTGGGGTGAGGGAATTGCTTTTAAAACCATGGCACTGTCAAATGGCAACAGTTTAGACAACATGATGTGCATGTGTATGGAGAAAGAAAAATTGATTTGCCACAATGCTTTTTCCTGGGCTCTCCTTCAATGGAAAGGGAGTGGAGAGTGGGGAAAGACAGAAAAGAGGCCTCACATTTTTTCAAGCCATTACAATCTAAATATGTATTTTTGTACTCTGAAGACTAGTTTGATTACTAGCTAAGGTAGCAGATTTACAATTATTATTCTCCAGTAAAGTAAAACATAATTGCAATTGCATTTTCATCTTCTGGCATGGATGCATCTTTCAGTTCTGTTAAAGTTTGATTGACATATTAGTTTATTTGTCCTTGACAATATGCATTAGGTTTTTCATTAAGGGATTTGTACTTCTTTTTATTCAGTCACTTAGTGGAATAGAGGTGAGAATTGACAGGGAGTGGATATTCATTTTCATGCAAAGTCAGAGAAGCATTAAGTGATTATGCTTCCTTTCCTTCAAATGTCAACACTTACTATAGTTTAAAGCACCTGTTATCCTTTACTAATAACTGGTTTCCTTTTAAACTGACACTTTAATATTGTACATGAATTTCATGGAATTACCGTGGAAATGTGATGTGATCCAAGAAATCAGCATTCCAGCTTTGTCTATCTTTTTAATCTTTTTTCATTTGAGCCACATTTGTGCGGTTGCCAGCACACGCCCCAGTGAGACTTCTGGAGTCACTGGGGAAGTCCTCCATAAGCAGACTTTTAAAGGGTACTGTTTTCAGTGTTCATTACTGAAGAACTGGAGGGAAAGGTGACAAGCTAACAGCTTGAGGGAACTATTAGGTCCTTTTTCTTTGTCCCATGACTCTGACTTTATGCCCTTTGTGTGGCTGGAATTTCCCATTGGCTCTGACACCCAGCTCTACAGATAATGCTGCAGGGCATAATTGTGTAAATGGGCTGTGCTGTGATGCTGGATGGGTCCAGGAGTGAAGGCTGACACTCACTGAGGTGCTTGGCCATGCACGAAAGTTGTCTACAACCCTACATACTGTGACATAGTTCATGTGAAGAGCTGAGCACAGGAATATGCCTGGGCCTTGTCTGTAAAAGCAATGCCTTTCCTGGCTGTGTCTAAACTGGAGAACATGGGGATGCTTCTGAATTTCCAGATTTTCTGTTGGTGCCTGCACCAAGGTGAACACCAGTCTGAGGAACTGTGCAAGTCCTCTTTGCCCAACACTCTGGTTTCAGTAGAAAGCACAAGCTCTTTGTGGGATTCTGGCTAATGCAGGTGCTCCTGTTTTTAGATGCCCATAGATCAGAGGGGAAGAAGGATAATGTGTGGAAGCGCCAAGGAGGTAGAGATAGCTAAGCAGAGAGGGAAGGATCTTGTGGACCTTGAGTGGGCCAAGGGCTGCCAAAGTCCTAGTTTAGAGATGTTAGTTCTTTCTTTTGCTCCTGTTAGATGTTGAAGTTTATGAGGAAGTATTTCATTTCCCAATGAGTGCTTGGGACCAAATGTAGGACCTTAAGCTACATCCCTAAGTACAATAATATTTTATTCTTGATCCTGGAGTAAATAGGAAGGGGACAGTTTTATTCAGGGTAATGATATCTATTCTTCTATGGTCAGCTTTTATGTTAGTTGAATAAGTTGCACCTGATGAGTGAGAGGAGACAATTTCCATCATTGTCGTGTAAAAATTCATGCAAATATCCTTGCAAAGACCAGTATTACCATCCATTCATGGAAAAATACTTTTACTGATATATACAGTGCAAATTATCTAAGTTATAAATTACCTACATGTATCAAAATGAATTTCAAAGTGTACCTAAGCAGTAGTGCATACAAATATTTCCACACATTTATTTGCTGGAGCTGATTATATATGAAATAAACTTTTCCCTTTTCTTCTGATTTAACTCAGGCTGATCTACAGCAGAAGAAAGAGCCAGCTCAGGAAGATTCTGACCTAGACCGTAAAAGGAGAGAGACAGAAGCTTTGTTACAGAGCATTGGTATATCCCCCGAACCACCTCTAGGTATTTAAGAGAAGCACACTGTAAAACATTCAGCTCTGCCACAACTACTGCTTTCTTTCTACTAAAGCATGCTTGGCTTTTTTGATTTTTGGCTGTATTAGTGAAGTGAACTCTTCTGTTTGAATGCCTGCCATACCATTCACATATACAAGCTCATGGCATTATGAGTACTTGTCATTGCCAAAAACATCTGTTTTCATTTCTTCAAGAATTTTTTGTGAACATAATGCAGGTTGATTTTGCATATCAGCAGTGATTTCTTTTCTGATGGACTGTTTTATCTTCTCTCACATCTATCTGATGACCCAAGAATATTATTATAAGTGCTGTACTTCATTAGCCCCAAGTTTTGTTTCAAAAATTCAAATTAAGCATTTGTAGGAAAGGAGGAACATAGTCATGAGGGAACTCCCACTGATTTTCTTGCAAAATCAAGCAAAACTGGAGAAGCAAAGTAAAAAACCCCAAATCACAAATAGAAAAATGCTTATCAACAGACACTATTGAAGATTTTAGCTCTGATTTCATGTACTCAACCTCTTTTTTGGTTTTGATGTTTCAGTTGTAGAACCTGAAGCCCTCAGTTTAAAAACACATACAGTATCTGAGTATTGGTTACCTTAATTAAGATCTGCCTCATTTATTGAGTGGTCCTAAAGTGAGAAATTTCTAATTTTCCTTCTCCTTTTCCTTTTCCTTTCCTTCTCCTTCAAATTCAGAAGCACTCTCACTATATTAGTTGAAATCTTGGCCTCTCTGAAACTATCAAGCTTTGCCATTAAATTAATTGTATCTGAATCTAGGATTTTACCCCTGGTTATTCTTGCCAGTAATATATAGGAAAAACTTCAACTTTGACAAAATATTGAAGGATTTATTTCAGGAAGCACCTTATACAGATACTTGGGTGCGTATGCAAGTAGATAGTGACATTCTGAATTGGAATTTGAATTAATACTTGCATCAACCAGCATTTATTGAGAAAAGTTACTATTCTTATAAGTTATGCTATAGTGACTGAAGCTTTTAGACACCACTTCTCAGAAGAATTGTCTGACAAATAATGGTTGAGTTATTTTTATGTATAATAAAATATGCTTTTTAAATTATATCATGATACAAAAATAAGGTCCAAGATAAAATGAGATATATTTTAATGTATAACATTTAAAATACTAATTTTTGTATAATAATTAGTATATATGTCCTTGTAATTTTAACTAAACACATATATTCATGTTGCAAATTATCAGTTTTTATCTTAGTTAATTTTTTTGTGTTTGATGCTGTCAAAAGAACATGTAAATTCACATGTGAGATGATTCCTTTTAGTTAAAATAGTATTTTGTTCTCTTTTGTTCCCTTTTGCATACACTCACAATTAATATACAAAGGAGGCTTTAATTCCACCTTCACACGATGCCAGGTCTGACTGTGAATATGGAATATGTAAACAACTAGGCATACCTGTAACCTGCCAAAGGGCTGTCATGAAGATGAATTCACTTTTCATGCTGCAGTCATTTCTGTGACAGTCTCTAGGGGGAATCTGCATTAAATGTTTGACCACATGGAAAATCCGAATCTCTTGACAGGTCTGTCATTATACATTGTAAAGCATAACAAAGTATTTTAAAGTTTTACTCTCTTTAATCTATAAAAGGAAATGCACATGATTTGAACCAAATGGGAAGCTTTGCTTTTGCATTAAACTCCCTTTTTGTGTTTTATTCAGTGTGGCTACTTTGAAGAATACTTGCATTAAATCTTGACTGGTGCCATCTCTTAATTTCTAGTATTTTTGAGAAACCCATTTAAAAAGAAATCAGAATATTTTTACTCTTTTATTTATTATTTCCTTGCTGAAGAGCTTTAACTTGGGCTGACCTTGAGCTATGAACTTTCTTTCCTGTTTCAGGAAACAAAACTGCCTTTGCATGAAATATGCTTCAAAAGCCCTGTCAAGCCAAAGAGAAAATCATTTCAAGAGCTTGGTCAAATACTGTCTAAACCAAGGGAAACTTTTCCTTGAGTGTTGAAATCATATCCCACCCAAAATGGAAATTTTGTATGACCTACATTACTTAAAAAAACAATCACTAAGCAAACTAATGTGTATTCTCAGCATCTTTGGGAAATGATTTTAACTTAGCTGGATTTCCTTACTTAGCTTTTTCTTTTGTTGTCATTTCCACACTGCAGACTTAGAGCATATCTAATGGACACTGGCTTTTGATTTAAATTTAGAATTTGAAAAGTATGCTTGTTCTATTGCCTACTTGACTTTACTAGAAGAGTTCACTTAGCTTTTGACAAGACAAGCCCCTGATATTCATACATTTAAAATCTTTTGCAAGTTAACTTCAAACCAGACTCAAGAAAACAAGTGCAATTTTATTTTTACAGGTATCTTCTCCATTGATTAGCCATAGATTCCCATTGGGCTTTCAGTCCTGTCTAAATACATGTCAGTTTTAACACTTCCAGGAGACTTAAAATTCACTTGACTCTCTTCCTTTTCTTTTTCTTTCCTTCCTTATTTGCTTTCACCATTTCAAACTCTCCTACTCATTCATCCACTATCATTTTGGTCCATTGGTTTTGATTTGTCTGACACTGCTCTTCATCAGTGCAGTCGCTGCATGTGTTAACATGGGATACCTGTTATTTTCATTATTTAGTCCCAACCCCTATGTCTCCCTCTTCGAAATCAGTGAGCACACCCAGTGACGCAGGCAGCCAGGACTCAGGGGATCTGGGACCCATAGGAAGGTAAGACACAGAGTTAACAGACTTGAATAAATGGGAAGTTTTTCACTTTGCTTTTACTTCCCCATTTTTTCCTTTTCTGCTGTAAATAGGACATGCTGTATCGAATGTTTACTTTTGTTTCTGTATTGACCACTGTATGTTACCATCCAGCAAGACTGGTCTCAGATGTGAGGTAACTAAACGCGTGCAGCAAACGGATCTGAAGTTCTGAGCCCCAAACCTTATAGTGGAAGCAAATACCGAATTTACACTTCTAAAATGGCCCACAGAAAGCTCTCATGCTATTTGAAAATACACTGAAAACAGGGGGATGAGCCCAGAGGTGGAACCTGTTACTCACATTGAGTTATCTTTGTTCACATAACCAGTCCCCTTGGAATTCCTCCCCTGTGTAAAACTAGGTTGCCTCAGGTTCCTGAGGCTGCTCATCGCAGTGTGTGCCACTGACAGTGGCAGAGAAGAGCTTGGACAGGAACAGGCTGAAACATCCCTGGCCCCACTGGCAATTCTGCCTTGGAAACTCTGGATATTCAGTGTTTCATGCAGAATGGAAGGGAAGCAGCTCTGTTCTTGTTGGAAAGTGGAATGCACATGAAGGATGGAACAAGAGTAATCTTATTTTTGTTTCCATGGCGGAAATAAAAAATGAAGTGGCAGTCCCAAAATGATTCCTTCTCTGGAATAAAAAAGAAAGGAGAACGTGAGGATGCTAGTGGTAAAGAAGCGTATGTTCAAGTAAGAAGAGGTGCAAGCAGCTATACTGTATATTGTGAGAAATGTAAAAAATGGGTCCTAATAGCTCTTTTTGTATCTCACTAATTCAACACAAAGCTGAGCTGCCAGCTCATCCAAGTCTGTGAGCCAAGGCTCAGCTAATGGCTTGAAAGCACAGTGATTACTTTCTGTAGTTAACAGTGCTCGGTTGACATCATACCTCTCCAGACATAGACTGTAATGTGACAGAGCTTCAGGTCACCAGATTTCATGCCACACCAGCCTTCTGCTTTGAAAAATCACATTTCCATAAGCAGAAGGTATGTTGTGTCCCCTTCAGCCAGATGCAGACACACACTCTCCATTGTGATGTGGAGGCTGCACAGCTGCACAGCTCAGCCCTGCTCCCAGGTCTACCCTCTAGGAGAAATGGAGCTTGTTAAGTGAAAAGCCCTAGACTGTAGCTGTTCAAAATACAGAAAACAGTGTAATGCTGCCTTCATAAGTAAATGCAGTAGATTTCAGCAAGTCAAAGTACTTTGAGTAGAACAAAAATAGTTCTTAAGCAAAGTATAGCCTCCCGTTCAGGATGAAGCTATATACCACAGTCGTATGTGAAGCTCTGACAAAGCTGGGTGGAGACTTCTAAATTCCTGCTTTTCCTCTGAACCTTAATGGTGTAACCTTTTCACGGTTAAGGTGAAAGGCTCTTGGAAGAATTTATTTGGCTGTGATCTACGCTAACACTTTGGCTCTGTCGAGCAGTGAAAGCACAGGACCACATGTCCTTTCAGAGGAGAATAGAGTTTGTCCCGTTCTTCTGAGCTCATGACGTAATGCATTGTGGGCTTTCATTTTGGATCCATTTTCTGGCTTCTTGTGGCCATACTAGGAATTCAGTGAGAATACTAAGACCTTATTTGTAGTCTACCAGTTTGCTTGGCATCTTCTTAGGTATTGAAAGGGCTGTGCTGTGTGCCAGGAAGGCTGCTTACAGATATTTGCCTGGAGCGATTGGTTTGTGGTAATGGAAATACGATAATGTCTGGTCTAGGCCTCAGGGAATGTCTGTAACCAGTGGATAGTATTGGGTGGCAATTAGTCAGATTAGTGTCACTGGATGCAGGTGGCTGTGCTCAGTGTTTGTGTGAACTGGTGCACGTGAGCTTGCATGTGTGATAGGGTGGTGAGACTTGGCGAGGAAGATGTTGGTAGACCTGCCATTACAGTAGATAAACAGGATGAAACCACAACAGCTCTTTCCTCTGAGAGATGCCCAGACCATATATCTAACTTACTTTGACTACTGCATGTATTATTACCTGTTTGTCTGTATAAACAAAGGTTATTCTGCTTCATTTTAATGTATCCTTCCATTTCAGTCTCTGTGATAGAGAGGGCTCTTTTGCTGGATCCTGTCATGCCATCATGCTTGTTAGATCTTTCTCTTTTCCTTGTTCTGCTATGAATTTTCTGTACTAGGCTGAGATCAGCTCTCTTTAGAGGAGAGCAGATTAGTTTCAAAGCTGCTAGTGCCCCAATCTCAATGATCAGAGCTTGTCCATTGTTGTTGCTGCTAACTCTGCTGCAGAAATGATGAGCTCGCGCAGCCTGGCAGAAATCCTGTGGGCAGTCTGATTACTCATTGCTGAAGTGTTCCCCAGAGAAAGATGATGGATATTCAAAAAAAAAAGAAAACTGTGAAGTCACAGATTTCGGCTCATTACAGGAGAGACGCTCTGTTAAAGGCTTTGAAGAATGCAGGAGGTCTTCATATGTTCCCATAAGAGGGAACAAATTCTGGTACAGAACTAGGTTGTGTTCACCCTTCTTTGAATTTTTGGCACTTCTGGTAGTCGTCAGATTTAATCTGTTGGTCCCAATATCACCACGTATATTTGAGATATGCTTTGATCAGCAAGCATCTGTGATTTCTTGTATAACAGGGAATGTAGTTCAGCCAGAAACACAGGTTTATGACATCTGCTTTTCAGGAAAGAAAATTGATAAGCTGGAGAGTTTGAAGACAGTTAAGCAGTTGTAGTCCTGGAACCAGAGACCTCACTCAGTCTTACTTTGCAAGATGAAAACTGACTGGTAACTTGCTCACCAAGTGTAATAGTTTTGTAGTGAGCAAACAGGCTCCTCCAGCAGAAAAGGTGTAAACAGCAAATTATTTGGTATTGAAGCTGGAAAAATATAAACCAGAAAAACTCTGTAAAATTCAATAGTGAGACAAATTCATTGCTAAAACAATTTACCCAAAGACTCTGGGGGATCTGCTATCACAGGCCATCACTCATTCAGGATAATGTGCCTGCCAAAGAGGCAGATAATAGGTCAAACAATAATTCATTCATAAAAGTTGTACAGCCCTTTTGTTGCACAGGAAGAAAAGCTGCATGGTCACAATAGTCAGTTCTGCGATGCGACCTTGAGACTAGTAGTGCTGCTATCCTTCAGGACCATTGTACATTATCTCCAGCACAATAGCCAGAGCAGTGTTGTCTTTTCTCAGATGCCATTCCGTATTAGGAGAAGATATGGGTTGGACTTTGTAATAGCACTAAATTGTGGAACCATTTCTGTCTTCCGCAACCCAGGTTTCTATGGGGTTTTTTGGCTCCTTAATCTTTTAGTACTATTTTACTATTTGTCATAACCTTTTCACTGAGGAAAACATTAGGTTTCAGCAACATTCCAGCTTCCCTCTGAGCCACGACGGTAACTGAAAAAATAAGCAGATGTTAGATGGATAACGGTTCTAGAAACTGCTGACTGAAAGCTTTCAGTTGGACAGGAAGGCCAATTTTTTTATTTTTTTTTTTTTGGTGGTCTTGGGGATCATTTCTGGGTAGGCAGAGATGTGTTATACTTTGATTCTGATGCTGCTCTTAGTTGTCAGGCTACACTGAGTAGTTCACTGGAGCCCAGTTGTTGCTCAGAGAGCAACTTACCTGTCTCTGCATTGCTTTGCACATCCCACTTTGCTTTTCTGATGCCTGTGTTGCTTGTGGTATGCAGATAGGACAGAAAAATTACATCATAGCCTGAGCAGATACCCATCTCTGAATAGATGGGTCATTGGTTCACAGAACTTTCTTATATGATGTATTCAAATATGACTCATTTTCCATAAGACAGTGTTGCAGGGTTACATGAAGTTTCTCCTTGGAATAGACTATACTTGGCTCTTTCAGGATAAGTGTTTTGGTTTGTTTAGTATTTTTAAAGCATTTTGATGATTCCCAGTGTCCTACTGCTGATGGTCAACTTATACAGACATGTACAGCTGCAATGTAGATTTGAATGCATGTGAAGAAAAGGACTGAGGTAAAGCCGTTTTCTGAGAGCTCCTGTGCTGTAGCATGGTATGAAACAGAAAATTGCCTCTATTAGTGTAGAATCTTTTTGTGATAACTATATGAATCTCCCTAGTGGATACTCTGAACTTTTCCCACCCTAGTGTGCTAGAGAGGGTGCTATTACAGTAAAGCCACCATGAAACATGCACTTGTTCTCCTCCTCCATATACCTTAGGCATTTGTAAATCTTGTCTTCTCAGCACTCATGGGCATGACTTTTGGGTTTGTGTTGTCTGAGGAAGTGCACAAGGACAAACCTTGTACAATGTCTCAGAGCCAGGCAATGCAGTATAAGGTCTTGTGGGCTGAGCAGCTCCCTGGAAAGACCTTGTACCTTGGCACAGGTAGGATCTATCTGCGCTTTGCATGTCAGCTCAACATAAGATAGCAGAAATACAGCTGTGCTGGGAGAAGGCACTGCTGCGGCTGAGTGGCTTTCAGTGGTCACACCAGCCTTCATTGGTCTGTATGCCTGTATTACCTGGCATGTGGCATCTGGGAGGAGTTCCATTTGTGGACCAGGGTGTGATTTATCTGTGTGGCTCATTTTGCCTTATGCCTTTCACTGCTCCTATATGTTCCTAGCTGGGTACATTCTACATGTTTATTACAGCTAGCCTCACAATCCCACAGTTGCAGGCTTGCACAGTAGCATCTCATTTGTTGTGGATTGTGTGTGTGTGTGTCCAGTGGAGTCCATGCGTGCAGCACTTCCCACTGTGCATTTTGGAACATGAGAATCCCATTAGGCTGGGTGTAAGGTTTCCCACCTTCCATCTGCTGAGTGAACTGCACCAGGCTCAGCTGTCTTGGATGTGTAAAGGTTAATGGTTGCCCTTCTTTCTGCATGAATTTTATCTGTGCTCTTTTGCTTTCTAACTTGTGAATTCTGCTGTGCATAAGTTTAGGTACCTGATTATTTTGTGGGCTTCCACAAAGACAAAGACATTCATCTTCTGGTGGCTTCTTTCAGAGGATGGTTATTTCAATGTAGTGTTTTATCTGCTGTAAAATAATGTAAGTTGGATTATTTTGTACTGTTTCTATCATAGCGCATTGGACTGTGCAGATTTGTCTGGCTACAGCTACTCATTCTGTAATTATTGTTCTTATTTGGATTAGGGCACTATGTAATGCTTAGGTTAAATGATTCCTACCTGATATGTGTTGGTGTTCCTTTGATATCACAGGTTTTGAGATAGGTTTTATGTACTGAAATCGATTGGCTTCCTTCAGTGTGTGAAGCATATTTGCAGTAAAGCAGGGTTAGTTAGTCCTTCTTTAGACAAAGCTCTAAATATTTAATGGAAGTTCCTGTGAGAATGAGTTTGAGCATTGCGATAGGTAGCAAAGAAAACAAAAAGGGAAACTGGATTTCTCAAAGAGATTTTGTAGCAGTAATATGCTGGAGAAGTTAGATCACTCTGGAATCCTGATTATCTCATCATCACTATTTTTTTAATTCTAAATAAAATACATTACATGAGCAATCTTAAAAACAGAGCAGCTGTCTGCAGTGCTGGAGCACTTTTCTCTGATAAGAAGTATTGCCTTTGTCTTTGGCTCATGGCATAATTTTTTGCCCACTACATCAGTTCATCTTGCAGTTACTGTGACCTCTGAATGTTCCCAGATGTATTCCAGAGAACATGGTAGCAGCTGTCACTTTAGGTTGGATGTCCTTGCTGATAGAGAGTCGAGAGCATGTCTTCTTCTCTCTCATTTTGTTCTGAAGTTTGCTGACAGTGTTAGTCTACATTCACATGTGTTTTCATCAGACTTGATTCTATGTTGCTTCCATCTACCATGGCCACTTTGAGCTGTTTAGTTATAAAAAGAAATATCCTAAGATATATTTCACTGTGTTGATGTTCACCCCCAATTTGTATTGGCCTGGTGGAGGGAGGAACAGATATAATTCCAGTTCTTTTTCTCCACAGCATATTGTTTAGTCATTTTTGTATAAGTAACAGGTGTTCTGATTTATAATGCAGCATTTAAACACACCAGTCTTGTGTTAATCCTGCATTAATTCATGTTTGACTGTGAAACACAAACGTTTCTTGCTTTTCAGGTACACTATCAAAAGGAAAGAGGTAGCTCTGAAGCATCTGGGCTCCAAATGGGTCAAAGCATGTTATTGCTTTACAGTTTTGAACTTAATCTTGCTCACTGTCAGTAAAAAAAAAAATAAATAAAGAGGTACTCCAGTGTGTTCTTATCACATAGTATTTAAAATCAGAAAGATATTTTTTGTTTGATGGTCTCTCATGAGTACATCTGAATGTCATCAAAGTGTTTATGTTCTGTGCTTTTTACCTGAAAAATCAGACTTGACAACTCAGCTTTCGTTTTCAAACAGCTCCTTACCTAGAACAGTAATATAACACATCAACAAGCTGAAGAAAGGGTATCAGAATGCAATTCTCCCTTTTAAGTGTCTACTTTGTTATTTAATTAGACACGTAAAGAAGGCAAAAGAAGAAGGTAGATCCTGGGTTTTATTTCTTTTGTACAGGAAGGTTGGATTATAGTAGTAGATTACCTTTTACAGTCCATACAGCATATTTCCTGTCTTCTCTTTAGCTGCAGAAAACATCTCTCACAGACATTAGCAAAACCGTGTTTCTATAAGATCTGCTAAAACCAGTGCCAATAGAACCGTATTGCCCCAGGCTTAGCTACTTTATCATTAAGTAAATGCATTTGACAGGTCTGTGCAATGATGCTGTTTCATCACTGCCACTCAGCTTTGCATTACCAGCATTTCATTGTGTTACCACATGCAGAAATGACAGGGACCCTTCTTCAGTTGTGCCAGAACAAGTGGGCCTGTGATGTATTGCCTCAGGAGTAGCAGCTGTAACAGCTATTAGTAGTGGATTATTTTCCTTATGATGCTTTTTTAAAAGATCAGTTTATATGTACAAAATGCCTTCTAAATGGCTGCTTTAGTGGCATACTTATTTCATAAATGGGCTGAGCCAAAGGGAAGCACAGAACAATGTAAAGACTCTAAGGGAAGTACAGGAAAGACTGAGGGAAAATAACTACTTTATGGCAAACTTCGCTTGTATGGTGTTTTATTCAGAAAAAGAAGGATTGTAACCCTAGGGACTGTTGTGTAGTCTTTCACAGTGCAGAGTCAAGAGAAATGTCTGCTTGGTGGCTAGAGATAAATGGGGTACCCTGTGGGATGCTGTGTTGCCACTCTGTTTGGGTGGCTTTGGGCTTGGTATGGGATGTACACCATTACATTGTAGGACAGAAATAAATAACACACAGCTATTATACTTTTTCCCATTTAATTTGCCATGACACCATCATCAGGATCTCTTGGCACATGTTTCGTTTTACAGTTTCCAGCAGACTTAGAGGCCAAATCGTGTCTTAAGCCTTCTTGATCTGAATGGTGATGGCTTCTGTGAAGCAGTGGCAGCGTCAGCCTCCTCCCCTTGCCTGGGGGAACAAGTTCTCTGCTGTCTTTGGCCCAGGAGCTCTGCTGCATTTTAAAGCAATGCTGCAGTCTCTCACACTTCCCAACATCAGCCTGTTAACAGGATAGTAACAGGCAGCTGTGTTGAGCTGTTTACAGATCACGGCTTGTCCTGCATAGGTTAGGATGCAAGGCTGGAGTATGGCAGATTTCTTACATTGTTTACCCTCCTTTTGTCCCTGCACAAGAAGAACTGCAATCCTTCTCCATTATATTCAGTGTATATTTAGCCCTAGATATCTAAAGCTTTTCCTTGCCAGGTTTTTTGTTTTGGTTTTTTTTTTAGCCTATAAACAGAAGCAGACACCTTGGGGACTGATATTTGGCAGTTGCTTTCAAGTGTCTGTATATCTGACCTAGAAAGTAGGGAGTGTTTTTTGGTGTGTGCCAGTTATGAAGTCTGAACGGTCCATATTAATTAGAATCATCTGCAATCCTTTTAGCGTGTGAGCCTGTGGCATCATTAAGGATTTTCATGCTTTCATTCCTAAAGGATGGATAGAGTTCAGTCCTTGAGATCGTTGATTATTTTTCTCATTAGCAAGCATCTCTATGCTATAAATTAAAGGAGAAGGAAAGATTGCCATTCCCAGGGTGCTTCGTAAAATACCTTGGAAATCTGAGCCCCAGCTGCACCCAGAATAAAATAATATTAATGTATAAAGCCCCACTTAACCATTCAGGTTATCAGCCCAGGTATAGTTAGTTCTCTTCCATTATTTACAGGCATATCATCATATATTTAGTCAGACAATCAGATGATTTTAGCGACTAAAACACTAATCCTCTTAAAACAAAACAACTTACTTGCTAAGGCCAGCTCAGCTTAAACAGTTCTCTTGCACAGAATTTCATCTTGATTTAATTAAATTGTGTGAGATCACCTCCTATGTTAAACTGTTTAACATAGTTAAACTGACACAGGTAGTGCATATTAATGTTTTCTCCTTCTCTAGCCTATTAGAAAGACCCTTAGAAAATTCCCATTCACAATTTTAGGTTTTGTCTGGAAAAATAAAAAGATTCTATAAGTAACTATTTTGGTAATGCAATTTTTAGGATTTTTCTTTAAATATGTAAAGTGAGAATTGCTGCCACTGGCAAGATATTGCTAAATTTCTTTTTTTTGGTGTTTTTTTTTTTCCAAGGAATTTTGAAACAGTCTAAGTATTCCATATGAAATTTTCCATAAGCAGAACCTATGAAAATGAATGGTTTTCCATTTAAAACTGATTTTGATTCAGAGATTTTAAATGTACTTATTTACTGTAGTAGTTCAAACTTAGAAAATAATTTCTGAGCTGATCTGTTAAAAGTCGGATCAGGGGGTCATGAGAAGTTTTGACATTTTGACTGTTAATGTGAAAATTTTTGATAACTCTCATAAGTGAGTTTGTCTTTCAACCCAAATTGCAGCAAAAGTCTTATCCCCTTTTGGAATGATTTTGCTTTTTCTACCACAAAATCCATTGTATAAAGGAAGGGAAACACTAGCTCTTCTTCCATTTAGTAGTTATTGGCTTTTAGCACAGAAGTAAAATTGAAAGTTTGCTGAAATCTTTCATCTTCTTCTTCTGCTGAATAATAACATCTAAAAGTTGTAGGTTCTAGGCTTCATGTTACCTCTTTGAGTCCTCTGAAAGGTTATGGATTGCCTTTCCTAGATTTGACTATTAAATGTGATTTTGTCTTTCATGCAATTGTACCTAAAGCCCTGTGAAGGTTATGAGAAAACTTTCCTCATATGCATATCCATGGAGTCTGGATCAAAGACTCCTAATGTGAGTACTGCGGTTCCTTTCAAGCATCTGTAGGACCTGCTGGCATATAAAACTTCTCCTGCTGGCATATAAAACTTCTCCTGCCTAATTTGTGATCATTTTAGTTCTGTTTTGTTGCATAGACTTATTCTTGGTATAAAAACCAAGACAAAAAATAGTGTTTTAAAAATGGGTTTTCAGGGTTTCAGATGGGAACAAAACAACTATGCCTTTCCCCCGAACCTGTTTTTTATTACTGCACTTTCAAAATGACCATTCCTGGTATTTGGCACACAGAGTAAATCTGTGTCAGTTCTAACTACTTGACCTTCTGTCCTCACAGATCCAGTCTGCTGCCCACAGTGACCCTCCTAGTAAACCAGCATAAATTTGCAGACTAAGATTTCTGTAGCTATAGAATATAAAGTGTGAGTATGACAAGGTTCATTACACTGCCAGAAGATCTGTAATGTAGACCTGAATCAAAGGACAGACTTCAAATATAGCAGATAAATTCAGCAGACTGGATGAATTAAACTGCTGATTTAATTAGTGGAATTCTGTGAAATGGGAATCAGCAAGGTGTTGGTCCTTTGATATATCCTTATCATTGAAGACTTGCCAGAGTTGTTCATCCTGATTTAAAAGTCAAGTGGTTTTTGGAAACTATTAAGTCCATTCAGCAGCGTAGCCTTGATTCAAGAAAAATTTTGAAATACACATATGTTTCAAATATTATTTGTCCATGATTTTTCATAAATATACCTTAAAAAAAAGAGTAAAAAAAAAAGGGTCTTTTAAACTCATGCCATTCTGCAAAGGTCTGTTATGGTTGCCAGGCAGCTGAAAGATATTGCTGTGCTCTCAGGGAGGTCAGAGTTGCTCTTTTTATTGGTGAAGACTGCAAGTCAGAGGTGTCAGCCTGCTTGGAAGTGTAAAGGCAAACCCAAGCAAAACCTTTTGGCTGTGCTCCAGTAGTGGTGCCAAACTCCTTGTTCTTTGAATGTATTATGGCATTTTATGATTAGCATTAGCAGCCCAGCTCTGAACACAAGAACACACAGTGAAGTCAGAGCAGACTTCTGCTCTACAAGCACAAGTGAGTGTCTTGTTGAGAGGCACAAATCCTCCCTAACTGCTGATAGCCATCTTGCTTATAATGTGCTTCAGAAAACAAGTAGCACAAGGAAGGTATTTTCTTTTTGCCAATCCTTTCAAAGGGGAGCAGATCTGCAAACACAGAGCACAGATGGCAGCAGAATAGTGGCTTAGATGCAAACCATCCATTGAGGCAAGTGGTACTTTTCCATCTGACTAGTAGCTTTGAATCTTCTTTTTTTTTTTTTATATAGTTTGTTTGGGAGACACACTTCAAATGTACAAAAAAAGATAAGAAAGTGAAAACGATAGTGGAGAAAATGAAAATTACAAAAAACTTCAATGAATGGAATAAAAATAAACAGCGTATCCGAATACACATATATTTTTAAATATCTGCAGTAATTTCTCATCAACAGTTTCTTAGTTCAGTTTTTCTGTTTAAACAGCAGCAAGTTAGGAGCTTTGGAGAAACTGACACAACAAACTAGGTAGAACTCTTTAAAGTAGCTAAATAATTCTGGCAATATTCAGACATAAAAAGTAGTCTTGATACATAATGGATTATACATTGAAATTTCAAATAATACTGGATTGCAATTTGCTGACAATATGTGGTATATTGAAAAAATGCATTCAAACACATCTTAGCATTTTATTCTGTTGATGGTTTTAAAATACATCTCCTATCTCATAATTGTTGCATCCAGGTTTTTTTAGGATTGTATGGGTTGGGTGTAACGTGTTTTTTCAGTGTGTCATCAGTGTGAAGGTACACAGTTCTTAATGCAAGCAATTCTGAATCTTTTCCTACAATTTTAACCCTGGAAATTTAAATCCAGGGTTAAAATTGTAATTTTGAACACGAGGCTCCTCCTTACATCAAAGTCAGAAGCAAGAACTGTGTTCTCTGCAGTTTTGGGCTTGTTGGTTAGCTCCTTATTCCTAATTCACTTCTTTTGCTAGCTGCATATGAAGTCAGAAGAAAAGAAAGCATGAAGCAGACTGAAGCCTGCAAGCTCTCAAGTAGCAGCTGGTTGCTTCCTTATCTATTTCTCAGTAGATCGAAATGAAAGTGAGTGAACAGTATAAGTACCAACCACCTCAAATACCTGCTCACAACTGGAGTCTAAGTTGAGTGCTTGGAACTGCTGTGTGGAGCAATCTCCTGCCTTTCTGTTGGTATGGGAAGGGTCCGTGGTGAAGTTTCACTGGTGGAGCCCTTCATTTAGATGCCTGAAGGTTATATAAATACTTACTGCAACATCAAGGCCCCCTCCTACCACAGACGGGGGGGGAATGAGACTAGTTACATTCACATCATTTTAGAAATGTTACTCTGGTAAGCAAAGGTGCCTTGAGACTTCCTACAGGATAGGTGAATCCATATGCTCTGGGTGAATCCCTTCGTTTCTGGTCTCTTTGCTTCAGTTTAGGAATAGTCTGTGCTCTGCTTAGTGAATTGGCCTTTGATCCCTGAAAAACCCTGGTACAGCATAATCTGTGGAGTCATGGCACAGTCTGTCACTGAATTTTAGGGTTAGGAGGGCATTGCTATTTCACATATGAAGGATCATTTTAGTATGCTGCTGCTGCAAGGGAAGATGCTTGGTTTGGGGCCTGTCAGATCTAATGGTGTTGCATTAGGGACACATATGGATATCTCAATTCAGCAGATACCTTCAGTCTCAGTACACTGTCAGTGCAGTTTTCTCCTGGTCTGGAGAGCACAACAGCTCTTGGTGACAGGAGATGCCAGAATATGGTGTTTACTTTCCTCCAGTTCTGCTTGAAGGTGTGATTTGCAATGCTGTGAAGAGGTTTCTACTGTGCGTGAAGCCCCTAGGAAAGCAGTTTGCTGTTAATTCCTGTGAGTAGCCTTTTTTTCAAAAGCATTGATTTTCAGGCCTGGTTGCTCTTGACCTGGGAAAGGGGAGTGGGGGGAGAAAAGAAGTCATGCAGAACACATGTTTTGCAGCATCAGCAACAGATGAGGGAGGATTTGATTTTGGCTGCAGGGAAGCAGAGTCAGAACTAAGCTGTCAGTATGTTGCACATAAAAAGTGTTGGATTGGGGCACTTACACAGAGCCAAGTTCTGTTGTGATAGGACTGTGATTACAGATATTAAATATCATTTTATGATGGAAAACTACTAAGTATATGTATTGGAACTGATGCCTTACGTGTTTCATACACTACCACTAAGGCCAAACCCAAAGTTGCTTAAATCAGCTGAGTTCTTATGGATTCCAGACAGTTTTAGATGTCAGATTCTGTGCTTCGTTAATGCATTCTGATGTTGGGAATTTTCCAAAAGGTTTCAAGTGTTTTATTTTTATTTTTACTTTATTTATTTTAGTATTTTCCACATTTTTAATCTACGTAATTGACATTATGCAATCAGAACAAAATCTTCTGGAAGTAAGGTTACACAGAGCATTGTAACATATGGCAGTGCCTGCTTTTCCATGGTAATAATAATAATACTACAGAAAAAGGAATGGTTCTGTTCAAATTCCTCCCACCTTAAATTTTGCAACGGTTCTCTGTCCTTTAAGAACTGTGCTCTGAATATCTTTGTAATGCTTTGGGCTTAAATTCAGAAGAGATAAGTGTTGTTTTACCATCCAATCCTCTAGTAAATATACAACATCTGGGCCTTTTCCTCTTGTTGGTTTCTTTCTACAGGTTATTAAAAGATGATGTGAAAAATTATCTGCTACTTTTTTCAGTAGTAAGAGCTGAAAGAGCAGCAGCATTTATACTGTCCTAAATCAGAGAAAAAAACTAGGTTATTGAGATGCCTAACGGAAGAGAGTGAAAGCAGATCAGCTTTAAGAGAGGTAATGACACTAGTACCTTGTCTTCTTAGTCCAACATCTAAGAGCCCTCATTCCGTTTGTGCTGCTTTAGAACAATCTGTTATTTGCTAATACAGCTTTATCCTTCAGTCAGCCAGGGTCAGCTGTTGTGCACTGAACATGTAAAAGGGGGATGGACCATGACACAGGGCTATTGTTTGCCACTATGTGGGAGATGGATGTAGCAACCAGCTCTGAATCAATGTTGGGTAGTTCTGATTAAAACAGTGTCAGTGCTGTCTGGGTGTGGGAAATGGACTGATCTAGCTTAGCTTAATTCTGCTGTTCAGTGAGTTTCCAAGGGTCCTTCCCATGTCTGTGTCACTCCCTTAACCCATGAGAGGAGTCTGCAGGACTGGAGACTGCTAGGGAGCATTACTTTTACCTGTTTGGTCTAATGCTCCTCTCTCTTTCCGATAAAAATGTTCAGCTGAAATATTCTGCATCTCTTCTACATAGATCTGTGCCAAAATCCATTGAATCCATGTAGGGGAACCTTGATCAACTTGTGCTCTCTGAAAAGGTCCAGAGTGGGAGCACCTCTGCCTGACTGCTGTCTCCTAGCCCATGCACTTGTCCTCAGGGTCTGTGACATTATCCTCTCTGCCTCTGTCTCTGCGTGAGTTGAAGTCATGCCATTGCAGTTTTCTTTCATGAAGAGCTAAGAAAGAAAAAAGAAGAGGAACAGCACCTAATCCTTTTCCTCATGAAGAAGTGTCTGGAGGAGGAACTCATGCACTAAATTTGAAAAAGACTGGCAACCACTTCTGTGCAGAGATCCCAGTGGCAATTCACAATCCCCACTGAGAAGTGTCTGCAGGAGAACAAGCGTAATTATGATGCTCATCCATACGATCGACGAATGTCGTACGCAATGTCTTTTCATCACAAACAGATTAGCTTTAATTTTCTAGTCAGGATGACAGCACAGGCTATTCAACATCATCTTTGGGTTGCTAATCCTCAAAGAATCTGTTTATTTCTTTTTTGATGTTATTCCCATGGAAACCAGCTACATTGCAGGTCCAGATTACATCTTTACTGTTCACTCACTTTCATTTTAATCTGCTGACTTTCTTCAGGTGCCAGGAAGAAACAAAGAACAAATCAACAGTGTTCCTTGAAACACAGAGTCACTCCCTGTGCTCTCCAGCCTCTACTACGTGAGTGTAGCCACGTGTGTTCTGTCTCCCAAGGCAAGAGACTTGAAACCTGAAGATTTGCTGCCTGCAGCCTCATTTTCTGTGATAGCATTACTCAGCCAGGTTGGAGAGGACAACTTAGCAATTGCTTCCTTGTCTGTTTCTCACACCTTTGCAAGTGGTAATGCAGTGATGCACAGTGGAACACAAATTTAGGAAATGTTTTGCAGATGCACTGAAACTGTTGAAGACAGGTATAGTCAGGAGTCGAGAATTTCTATTAAAAGTATGTATCAGTGTCCAGTGTGGTGAAGGCTCTACGTCAGAATCCAGATAATAAATATTTAAGGGAAGAACATGTCTCTACATGTCTGCATGTGATGGCCCGAACCATAAGTGTTGCTCTTCTCATATTTTTGGGATTTGAGTGCTGTCTTGTGTGTGGGAGATCTCTAAATTTCTTTTGTTTAGGCATTTTTATCTGGGTACCAGGTAAAAGTGCCCTCTCTTGTGACCTGGCCTGGATTCTTACAGGTGGAACATAAGGACTGTACCTCTAGAGACCTGTTGCAAGCTCTTGGTTTAATCAAATGATAAAGGTGTTCTTTCTGATTCAATAGCCTTTATCTGCTGGGAAATTCTGTAGGTTTGAAAATGAGCATTGGGGGGAAGAAACTGAAATGAGTTCTGTATATTTTCTTCTAAGAGTTTGGAAAAACTGGACATGAATGTGTAAGTAGCCCCTAGGCAGCAATAAAATTAGAAACTGGAACTTACATAGCAAATTGTAATATACGCTACTGACCTTGGTGACATTACAAGAGTAATCTTCACACAGCATTTTTAATGGAGTATCTATAATGCATTAGTAATTGATGCCTTTGCCTTGCATCAGGCATTCAGATCTTATGTCCATTTTCCACTGTACTTATGCTGCAGTCAGTTTACAAGGAAAAAATCTGTTCTTTATTGCTATATTATTTTATCTCGGAACCTTTTGTAATACGGTTTAGTTTTGGAGAAGCCTCTCTCTGTCAGTATCTGTCAGTCTTCTGTCCTGATAAACATCACTATGGATCACAAGAAGTTGAGGGAAAAAAGTGGCCTTATGTTGCATGAGCAAGCAGCTTTGCATTACACTTTTTCATTCTTTTTGTACGCACAGGGTGTTGAGATTGAGTCCTTTTCATTCTGACACGACAGAGTGCAGCGCATGCCCTTGTCTGTCTCTAGAGAGTGAGTTAACATTGGTAATAGAATGGGTGAGTTTACTAAGTACAGGAGGTAGAATGATTATTTGGCTTTAAGAGACCTATTTCTAACCTAATTCATTAATTTATTAGTTTATATAAGTGATTCATTGGAAGAGGTTGCTATTGTTGCAAAAAGGCTTGTGTATATTGAGCACAGCTGATTATCTGGCTGGGTTTGGCTGAATCTGGTAATATTATGTTGGCTATATCTTCAGAATTTGCATTCAGAAGAAATTAGGGGAGTTTTTCATTTTGACAACTGCGATTATCCAGCATGTCTTGATGACTTGCTTACTTGGTGAAGGAACTTGGTGAAGTTGAACTTACTTACTTCCTTTGCTTTAGCCTCTGCTAGTGAGAGCAATGCATAATTTCATGTTCACGCTAGAGGAAAAGGTGCTCAGGAGCCAATCGTGTGTTCCTGATTCTGTCATGAATTCTGGTGGTTTTCTTGCATATAAGATGCAGCTTCCTGAGTGTGGAAGAAATAAAGTAAAATTAAGAGACAGGGAAGGAACAGGCATTTTTGAAAATGTTGGCCTCAATACGTTTTTGTATTTCTGAGTTGGAGGATTCTAAGTATTTCTCAAGATTTTGGAAAGGCTCTGTGAGTGTTTGCAAAGTATTTTAGAGCTGGTAGTGTGGCAAGCTGCACTGCAATGCAAGGAGCAATGTCTTCACCTCAGACCACACCTCTGGAGCATTTGTGATAACCTCATATGACAGCAGTCCATTAAGAGATTGTCATAGATCTGATTTTCCCAGATGTATTATTGCCCTCTTCTGCAGGAATTTTATCTGGAGGGAAAGAAGAAGAATTTGTTTATCCCAGATGCCCTCAGAGTATGTCAGAGCTGGTATCAGTGTGCCATTTATTGTCATATGCACTACGTGATGTTCATGCCCAGAGCAGTGTTGTACAGACTGAATTACTGTCTGTCTCAGGAGTCTGTGAAGGGATAAACTCTTCAGTGGAATTCATGGCAACATGCTCAGTCTACCTTATCATAAAAACATAAATAAATTGTGCCTGCAGATTTGACAGATTATTGTGAATCCATCAACCTAAATTAAAGAGTTAGAAATTTTTCAGGAAAAAGAAAAAAACTAACCCCATCTTTCATTAATCAATACGTGACAGAAAATTCAGCTTCTTCCCTTTCTTTATCAATAATATGTAATTTTAATAATTTGCCTGCCCTGTCTCAGTTTGACATACAAACCTTGTTTGACATATGGTGGCTGTTGGCTTGCACTTGGAGGTTGATTGTACTACATAGAGCATGTAACTAAGGTGATGGGGTTTTGTTCATCCTTTCAGTTAATTCTGTGTGTTCTTTTTTTCCCTCCCCTTCCTGCTGCACGGCTGATTACCACCCTAGGACCTTGCAATGGGACACAGACCCCTCAGTGCTGCAACTCCAGTCTGACTCTGAACTTGGGTATATGTCAGCTCTTTCTGTTATCATTTCTTTGCAAGAATTATGTTGAAAATGCTTCCTAGTTGAGCTGGTTGTATCTGATTTTCATTTGCTTTTTTGATTCAAAAAGACCATAATTTAAGTTTCCCTTTTTTTAGTTTAATAAATAAGAAGCTTCAGCAAAGTCATCTTTGTGGAAATAAACCCCAACTATTTAAACAAGCTCATGAAAAGATAAATTGCTATTTCCGTTGCCTGAAACACAATACAAATAACTATTTCATTTCAGATGAAATGTTATTATTGTGGCACATATATGCATGTATATTTACATTGACTTTGTTTGTACCTGTTGATTCAGACTGTTCTCTCTGAATCGTTTGCAAGATACTTTTCCCCCTCCTTTTTCTGCCTGCTATAGTTATGCTGTTTCCACATGCAGTAACAATGTCCCCTTTTTCCTTAGGAGCTGTATATGTGCTTAAAATTGTGCACTTAAATATGGTCATAGTCCAAGAATAATTGCCATCTTAGTTGAGTTCAGGCCAATCAAGGGTTTTTAAAGTAGTTCTAAAGCTAAAATTATTATATGCTAGTTTAGGATGGAGCTTCTTAACCCCATACATGTGAAAAAAAGAGTTAATTTAAATAATGTAAAAATGCTTGCCTGCAGAGGTGTTTAGGATAAACTGTTCCTCTAAAAGGATAGGTAGCAGTACCTCAAGTTCTTTAGAGCATAAGTCACAGACAAAACCAAATCCCTACGTTGAAAAATTTGCTCTACCTGTGAACTTACTGGGTTGCCTGTCTTGAGTCTCCAGGCAAGTGTCTCGTGCTTTTACTTGTTCATGTACTAGTTCATTCACCATTCTGTAAGAAAAAGAACAACTTCCCTGTAGCTACTGATTGACAGTGCTCCCAGCGGCTCCCAACTGTTGTTAGAATTAGGTGAGGTTCTA
The DNA here is from genome assembly GCA_013397935.1 of Dasyornis broadbenti. Lineage (NCBI taxonomy): Eukaryota > Metazoa > Chordata > Aves > Passeriformes > Dasyornithidae > Dasyornis > Dasyornis broadbenti. The sequence continues at coordinate 1,129,583 of VZRN01005751.1, read as the reverse complement.
ATCAGGTCCAGATTCACCAGGAAAGATCAGAGGAAAAGTATCCAGAGGGCCTTCTAAACAGATACATTTGTCCATATCCGGAACTGCTAGGAATGTTTGTAGTTCTCACGTGAGTGTGATTTCAAATAGGTCCTGCTTCTACAACTTTAGCTGGGCTGCACCAAAAAGGTAGAGTTTTTTGAGCTATTTTAACATATGGAAACATTTTAGAATGCTTTCTAAACCAGCTGCTTTTTAAACAGAAATTTGGATTAAAAGATGAGCACTCCTAGGAGCAAGGTTTCTCAAACAGCTGTGCAAGGCAAGTTCCTTTATTTGACTCATGAAAAAATAACCGTGTATGTAGCTACAAGCCTTCAATCATTTATGAGCGGTCAGTGCGAAGACAGAAAAGAAGCATGCCAAAGAGGAATTCCACAGGTATACACTTTAATGGAAGTCCTGCCCCTTTTGAAAGAAAACTGTCTTCAGATCCAAGGCAGAGTTAAACTTTCCTCTGGTGTCATGAGACTAGCACAAAAAACCCCACCCAACAAAACCAATGCAAAAGAAATCCTGCAGTCAGGAATTAAATGATGTGTGTAGCAAAACACTTCCAGCAGATACATCTTTCTTCTGATACCTATTGGCAGAAGAATCCATTTTAATGCATGGATTTTACTCACTGTCCTCCTACTAACATCCCATTAACAGTTTGGAAAGGAATCCTTCAAAGCTTATGTGCTCTCTAAGATGAATATTCACTAAATTCATAAGTATTATGAGCACCTCAGATGCAAAATGGGGATGGGAAAACAACAGACAGTTTAGTGTTGCCCTAAAAAGAACTAGAGACTAGAACATTACAGCCAATATTTGGTAGAATCCAGATACTGAAAGGATGCTCCAGTTGTCCCTAAGTGCTTGGGATTAAAGGCTAGGCCAACTTTTAATTACACAAAAACCATTAGAGGAGGCTTGACATGGGCAAAAAACAATCAGGAGATCACATTCCTTCAGATGAAGAAGGACCTTCCAGTCTTTGCCAGCAATTACCAGGATATGGGTAGCACAAGGCATTTGTACAGGCACCAGCAATTCCTGAATTGGAAGTGTTTTAGTTGAAAAATTCCACACATGGTCTCAGCGCAGTGCTGTGGGAAGTAGTTCACTTCTGGGATAGCAGAGCACGAAGGGGTTAACCCAACCAGCGCTTAAATCCAGCTCTCTGTTAGGGTCATGTTTCCCATCTTCGGGCAGTCAAGATGATACGGAGTGACCTCATGTGAAACTGTTGTTAGAATTAGGTGAGGTTCTAATCAGGTCCAGATTAGACACATAATTAATTAGGGATTATACTTAACCAAAACCACTGTCAAGTGACTCTTTCAATGCAGAAGGCTTAAGAATCTCAGTAAATGGAAAGAGTAGCCTGAGGCAGCAGGGGGGCTGGTTCCCTAGGGAAGTCAAACTGACCAAGTAGGCAGCAGAGATTGCACATCTGGGGCTGATGGAGGCAAAAGTACATGAGAGTTTGCTGAGGTGAGATATTTATTAAAGCTTGAATTAACATAGATCCTAAGTTAAAGCAGCTACAAAAATGTAAAACTGCTAAAACTTTTGCTTTTGCTGAAGAAGCTTTTCTGCCCCCAGTAATGAAGTAGAAGTTTTTCTGTAGAATTTTTGGACAATTGTAGATTTTTTTCATATTGGCAAAGTCAGAGATGGTTGTAAGGAAGGAGACTCGGTAATTTTTCCTCTTTGAGAAGAGGAAAGAATCAGAGCTACAACAACTGTTTCTGCTCTAGTGGTTTGTTACATGATACAGCTGATTTGTACTGATTACCTGCTGAATCTAATTGCAGTCATCTTAATAACAACTCAAGCAGTAAAATAGATTAGAGAAAACATAGCTGATGTAGCGTTAACCAGCTGAAAAGTTCAGTAGGTGTTATCAAATGATGACATTTTCCTTTTGAAACTCCCATTTCCTTTCAGACATCAATCTTAATTGAGTACCTAAACCACTGTAAATTAATTAGATCAAAACTCCTTTGACTTCTGTTCTTCTGAAAATCTGGAAAATGAAGAGGATATGGATAATGTGTCTGAATTTTTCTGCTTTTCCAAGTTGTTCTCTCCAGTAACATGGCAAGTTGAGAAACACTATGTCCAGGAATTTATTTCCCAAGAAATGCGCAAGCATGTTCACGTTTGTTGATTTAGGTAACTGGCCTTATTTAGTTCATTTGTTTATTATGTTTGCATTCTTCTCTCTGCTGAAAGTTGGCTTTTTTTCTCAGTTTTTTTTTTTACTGCAAAAAGTCACCATTTTTATATTCTACACTCCCTTCAGACAGTCAAATAATATTCAGGAAATAAACTGATTTTTTTCCCCACTGCTGAGAGAACTGTGTACAACTAAAAGTGTTTGTGACCATGCTCAGCTGCCTCTCTTCTTTTTCCCTTACCCAATTACAGTTAGTTTGCTTCACTGATTTATTTCATATGGTTTATTTAAAGTAAGGGCAGTAGACAAGATAGAAGGCTATACGTGCCCTACTCCCATGGTGTTTTAGCTCTCCTTCAGCCCTTGCATTAGGACTCCACTAATCATAAACCTACATCAGTGCCGCTATTAACAAGTCCTGTGGAAAGGAGAATCTCCTTCTTTATGGAAATTACCCACCTTGCCAGTTTAAGACTCTATTATTGCTCCCAGCTGAACATTTGGCAGTACTCTTTCCCATACTCTTTCCACAAATGTGTATCCCATGCTAAGGATGAACTCCTTTGAGCAGGCAGAACATTGTAGTGATGATCGTATGCAAGAGAACCTTGGTGCATGTTAAGAGGGGCACAAGCAGGCCATTTCTCTCTCTCATTTACAGTCCCTCCCAGCAGCATGATCTAGAGGTTCAGTAACTGTATTTTATCATGGCAAATGTTCCCAGGTTAATTTTCTTCACTGCAGTTAGGTACTTCTCATGCATACTGTGTTGTGTTTCATCTTAACATAGAAGTATTTTTTTATCCTGTTCATAAAAGCAAAGATTTGTTCCTGCTGCTGATGTACATTTAACATGACTAACCTTTTGATGTCGTGTATTCCACCTTAGACGCAGACTGCACAAACTAGGGGTGTCAAAGATTACCCAGGTTGATTTCTTACCTCGGGAGGTGGTATCATATTCCAAGGAGACGCAGACACCTCTTGCCACGCATCAATCTGAAGGTAAGATTTTTTTTTCCCCCAAAATACATTTTCATAGGAAATTTGTATTTGAGTTGAAGAATGTAATAAAAATAATACTAAGTCATAATATAGCTGCTTATCATGTATTTTCTGCAAGCCAGGTATTGTTTATGTGATTAATGGCTGTTCTGCTGAGAATAATGATAAAAATCACTTTAAATGCAGGTGGAACCAAACTACTTCTGCCTTACAATGGGTTGTACTTAGATAGCAGATTAATGGGAACATTTTTCCAAATAAATCATTATGAACATAATTAAAATAGTGCTTTATTAAATTTTTTTTTTTTGCTTTCTCAAGGAAGTTAATTTTGTGTTTTGTAAAGAGGCAGTGTTGGAAACTTGCTCTCAGTTGTTTGGTCAGTGTAATTGTGTCTCCCTGCTTTAGGTGAAGCTTAGGGAGAAGTTGAAGCTTAGCTCCATGCACTGAAAAAGGAGGTTTGCATACTTTGATGTGGACAGTCCTGCTTTCTCTCTGCTGGCACCACACTGGCATCTGTACTTGTGGAGCTGTTTGTTGGCTGTTTGGCCCTCTCATTGATAAGTAAACACAGAGTGGTAGGGGTGTGCTGATCTGCCAGTGTTGTACTGCAAAATGCTGATTGCAGGTCAGTGGTACCATTTAAACTGAATGCAAAACTGTACATTAGCCTCATGTTATCTATGCAGTAGTACAAAGTGGATAGAAGAAAATCTGATACCAGTCTTGACTGTAATTTTTGCCATTAACAATGAAGGATCAAGAAAGCTTCAACAACCGGATGATTTCCTGCAGAAGATTGTGTAGAACTTTACTAGGCTCCATTCAGAGAAGAAAAATACTCAAGTAGGTTCAAAAGGCAGTGGTGGTGGTAAATCTGTCTAAAAACAAGTTTACTGTCAGGGAAAAATGGAGTGATAAACATAGCCAGCTTTTTTTTTCTGCCACTGGGTTACCAGATCTGCCTTAGGAACCAGAAATAGAAACTGCTGAGCTTGATGTACAGATTCTACTTTCCTGGAGCACAAGTTTACCCTGGTCATCTGTGGACTGAAATAGTGCCTTCAAACATAGAGAGCCCTTTTGCTTGGATAATGCTGCCTGAGCACTGTGTCCAGAGAGCTTTGCCTGCTTGTAGAGAGAAGCTGTCTCAGAAGCCTCCCTGGGTCAATCCAGCTCATCTCTGCTCGTCCCTCTGTGGGCTAATGAAACCTTGAGAAAATGAGTTTTGCCCCCGATTCCTTGTCTTCCTTGCTTAAGACCAGTTGGTGCTTAGCCCTGGAGCATTGTCATGAATTAATTGTTAGATCAGATGGAAAGGGCCTCCTTCCTCTCTGATGCACGGCCCTTATCCAATACAAGAACCTATGGATATGGGGAATTTAAGACATGGCTTTGTGTTTGGCTCCCTCAGACCTGTGGCTGCAGCACTCATGAGCTGACCTGCCTTTCTGAACAGGACAGCCTCACTCAAGGAAGCATCTTCTTTCAGTAAGATCTTGCTTTTTCCCCAAGGAGTTCTTCAGCTATTAAAAAATACTTTTCTTGGCTAGACAAGAGGACAATCTCTTACCCTTCAACGAAAAAAAATCCAAACACAGTTATGCTCTGGAGCCTGGCAGTCAGGACAATGAGCAGAGAGGCAATGTGGTCTGAAATGGTCCTTCTAGCAAGGACAAACATAAAACATCATGAACTTTAAGCTGCCAGGGCCAAAACTGTGATGGAAGAGGTCAAATATGTAGTTTTGGTGACTGGATTTATTATCTTTCCTATTCTCTGTGTCATCACAGCCAAGGAAAAACATCTATAGTAGTAGATGTAGAGGTTTTAGTAGTAGAGTAGGGGTTTTTCGTGTAGAGAAAGGATTTTATGTATTTAAACACAGAGAAAATATCATCCAATCACTTCCTTCAGATGTGTGTGTGAGAGAAAGTCTAACTTGTGTTTCCTCTCCAGTCTGCTGCTAGGGAATTACATGCACATAACTTGGATATGAGTACGGCTGTGCATCAGTAAAGGAGAATCAGGAAAATTTGGTTATTCCATTGAAAGGCTATTTAATTGGAAATTCTCTCAGGGGTAGATAAGCACTGTGATTTCAGTTTCCCAGGTCTGATGGAAATGAATTCTCAGGTTTTCAATCTCCCAAGCCCCTTTATGAATGCTGAACCTTTCATACTGTCACTCTAAACATGAACAGCAGAGGGAAATTCCTCAGGAGACCAGCTTAGAGGACAAGTCTCTACACCATTTCTATGCATTCATGTGATAAAATACAGCCATTATCTTTTCAAGATAAATTGCTTGGCCATTGCATAACCACTATGGTTATGGACTCAGCTATTCAGCATCTGAAGGCTTGGAGTTTGAGAAGAGAAAACAAGAAACTTCTTATTTACTTGGATGAGTCTGACTTCAGCATTCGGTATTCACTTTCACTGCCTGCCATAAATACTAGAAATGTCAAAATGCAGAATTTTAGGATGAGATTGTCCCATGCTTGCTTCTTGTTTGGAAGACAACTAACGAAGGGTACAGCTGGTTGGAAAGATGGGTTAAAAGAGGACTTCGAGTCCATGCAAAGTTCTTCAGCTTTTTTGAAATATCCTTATCAGGTTGTCTGCATTTGCTCCTCTAGAGAGCAAGAAAGAAACTCTGAGGTACTTCAAGCCTACTGCTGTTCTGGAGCTCAGTTCTTTGTGGTAACGGCTGTTGCCCACCAAACCTTATAAAACTGGAAAAGGAAGGGTTCACTCTGGTAAGTCTGTGCGGTGCCAGAGAGCCAGATGCTATGTGCACTGAAGTCTCAGCTTGTCAGCTGCTAATTTTAGAAGAAATAGTGTGGCATTATTCTTCACTGTATAAAAAACAGATTAACTCCTCTTTTCAGAACAGGTAATTTGCTTTATTTCGGAGGAATAATGACATGTCATTTCCCCCACCAACTCTATTATTTAGGGAGATGTGTATATGCATCATTCAGTCCTTTGATCACAAGTACCTAATTCTTTTGCTTTATTTAGGTCACAGTCAGCTTCAGCTTTTTCTTTTCTTCCTTGCAGGAAGACTTCAAAAACACACAGATCTTGGCTCTGGAGTCTGAGAAAAAAAACATGCTCTTTACTTTCCCCTTCCTCCTGCTATAATTGAACTTGAATTTAGGTATTTGTAGGCATTGAGAGACATTTTACTTGTGCTGCTTTTTTCCGTTCTGGAGTTGATTAAGACCTAGACCATGCCAAATATTTTTTTGAGACATCTCTGGGACACTTCCTTCACTGTGCTGAGACTCTCACATCACCTCAGGAGTGGCAGCCCTATGTAGCCTTTGATGGTTGGAGCCTCCAAAGCACTGCAGACGTGCTGTTTGCTGAAGGTGCACCTAGGAGAAAGCAGCAACAGAAAAGCCATGGCCTGGCGTCTGCCCAGGACAGATCTCTCATTGCAGTGCAGCAGTGAAAGGAGCTCTGTATGACTGCCTGCATACCACCTTTTCAGACAGGAAAACAGTCTGCACATTTAGGCTCTTCTGCATGCCTGCCTCATCTCCAGCTTACTATTCTGCTCTTTAATGGGCCAGGAAGTAAAATCACAGAGAAGGGAGATACTCCTCTGATCTGGGTCCCCTCAGAACCTGGGGGCTGCAAGAAGGAGGTCTGTGAGCTTTCTGGCTTTGCTGTGCAGTGTCAGGAGTGTTGTTATTCCTCTTTTGTGGAGTAGAAACTACTTCATCAGTAAAATGAGATGTTCTCACATTCTGGCTTGACAGACTGTCACTGCAAATAGGCTAGTCAGAAATGCATTCCTGTAAAACTAGGTCCTGTGTACAAGAGAAGATCTGACTTTGTAGAACAATGGAGGTCACGTGCACTTCATCAGTTTATCATCTACAACAGATGTTTGTTCATGTGGGGAAAACAGATGATATGCCATACTCACCTCCTGAGCAGGGTAACCTCATCCTACATCACAAATGTAGCCCAGTCCTGGCAAAGAACACAATTGAGACCTGTGATCCATCCGTTTATCTGCTTTACTCAAACACTAAGGGTGTTTTGACTATTAGGGAAAGAAGAAAAATAAACTTTCTACTCCATCTGGAAGTAGGATAGAATGAAGTGGCAAAATGGATGTGGAGCTCCAAAGGCTGGATTGGGTTCTGCATGTGTCTGAGAGTGTAATTCTCTGAACTAAGGTTCCTGAAAGTTACCTTTTTTAAAGCAGTGAGGGAAGAGAGGTGAGTTCTGCTCACACTCAGGCTCATGAGACATGAGTTCAAATATCTTGTGTGGTATACCAAATGTTAAGTGCCTGCTGTAGGGTGAACCAAAATTCTCTAGGTGCCACTGATTGATTACATTGCCTAGTTCTTCACTGACAAACTTGATAATAGAGCACTTCATATAGTTTCATTAATGTAGGTTTCTCATTACTGAGATGTCTAAAAGAGTAATACATTGGCATCATGTGAGGCCTGTGTCCTACTTTGAGTTTTGGTAATTGGTGGAGAAGTTATCTGTGACTAGAACTGACAAGCCCCAATGCTGTGAAAGCAAGACAGGCCTCTGGAATTTTATTGTTTCCATGAAAAAAATCCGTAGACAAACCTATTTATACTTTGGTTGTTAAGGTCTGAGGTTTAATTAGTGTGGAGATCTGTCTCTGTACATCCTTTGGGATACTGTGCAGCAGACCTCAAGCACAGCAAATTGTGCCCCAGTCCTGTTGTGCCTTGCTGCCTGGGCTGTAGCTCAGCTCTGTCTTTGTGAATGCATGCTGTACTTAGGAAAAGCCAGTCCTGGAACTAAGTGAGATCGTACTTGAGCTTTCCCATGGCCAATCGGGCTAGAGCTCATGGATCAGAAGCTGGGGTTTAAGTTAAAGAGCTTATTTTGGCTTTTCCTTCCAGAGAATTGTAAGCTCAGCTCCAGTCTGAAAAGGACAAGTCTGGACCCAAGAATAGCTTTGAAGCCCTCATTTAATGGGAAGTGCAGATGCACATTTGTGCTTTACCATGCATGCAACATATGTGTCAGGATACATGGTAATGTGTGATGGAAGGGCATTGGACATAACTAGGGGAAAGCAAAGACCCTCTGTTGTAAACAAAAGGAAGTGCTGAAAAGCAAAACTAGGATAGAAATCACTACTAAGAAGAGAAGACAATGTAAGGATTAATCAGTGTTAAAGCAGAAGTTCTGCTTTTAAAGAGACAGAGCCTTAGGATTAGTACTAATGGACACTAATTTTGTAAGAAATACTATGCTCTGTCCTAAGCGGTGTCATGCATCACTAGGTTTTCTTAGTTGTAAAAATTCAGTTTGCCTTTTCTTCTCAAACTGCAGTCGATCAGAATTGTACTGAGGATCTCAATATCTGGCATAAGCACCCTGATTCGAGACTGCTTTGTTTGATTAAATCGACAAAGCTTAATTTGTACTGTTGTACCAGACTGTACAAGATTGGATGAGACTAGAATGAAGCAGAGCAAATATTTGAGGCATTGCATTATATAGCAGTCTTTCAATAATTCCTCTTTTTTCCTGTCACAACTGCATCACCTTTTCTAAATAACAAGGTTTTCAAGGTGGATTTTTTTTTTTTTTAATTTAAATTTGACATAAAAGTCTTTCTAAGGCATTCAGGCAGCGCTCTCTGGTGGTGAAGCGCCGCACTGTGCCTCAGGGATGCTGGCAGGGAGAGATGCAGGCAGACAGGGATGGATGCAGGGATGCTGGAGTGACCTGCGGAAAAGCACTTGCCTGATCTTTTGTCTGAGGCAGGAATTATACTTGACAGAAGATGCTTGAGTTTTATGACTGAGAAGATGTATGAGTGCAAGTGCTGGCGAAAGAAGTGTGAGAAGAGACCAAGGTATTACATAGAAATTGGGGGAAAATATATGTTATTTATAAATGTTAAAAAAACCTTTAAAAAATCAGTTCTAGATATCCAGGGCAATAATACGCTAGTGAAATCAGGTGCAATCCCTTCTTATTGCCAATCTCTTCTTCAAATACAGTTAGTAAAGTACAATTTGTTAAAATAGTATGTTCCAGAACAGCCACAACCAGGTGTGGTGAGTCTGTATTCCACTCCTAGCAAGCTACAGACATAGAATGTGTGCCCCTGAAGGCTTTCTTCACCAGCTGGCTTATGATTTTATGTGGTACAGAATTAGAATAAAGACTTGGCTTTAGAAATTAGTTTCTCTGGTTTTTGTTGTGCAGAAAAATGTATATGACAGTTGCAAAGATTTCTTCTTGGAGGAAGAATGAAGACGCCATAGTCTGGTCATGGATACTTTGGTGTTTGAGTGCAGAAGGGGACATCAAATGTCTGTTCCCCTAAAACATATAACAGGCTTGGGCTCAAACAGTGTTTCTGCAGGACAGTCCCTGTCCATTTCTAAAAGGTGCCCTAACAATATATTAATCATCAATCATTGCTTCAGTATTTGCTCCCATTCCCTGTTTCTCCTTCCACATTTTCTCTAAAGACTTCTGGAGAAGGGCTTTTCTTACACTCAAGGTGGTACTCAGACAGTCTTATGCAGAGAGCCCTTTTAATGTTAAACTGTTTTGAACAAGCAGATCTGACAATTTATTAAGCATCAGTAATTCTCAGGGAATTATCTACTAAGAACTAGTTTAACAGAGAGAAAATTGCCTCTGGTCACACACAGTTGGAGGTCTAAGCAAAGAAAACTCTTTAGAGATCTTCTTTACACAGGGATCAAGTAACTTCACTCTTTGCAGCTCCTCCACAATCTTAACAAAATCTTGGGCAGGTCTCCTGAAAACCAGGCACACACACGTAGGAGTTTCCTGCTCCACGGTGTTCCTGACCTTCTGCAGACTCTAGTTTCTTTTGCACAAGGTACCTCTGCATTAAATGCAAGCCAAGAAAATGTATTTAGTAACTCTTTACAAGGCTGTACTTTACAAGTACCACAGACTTGTCACAGCTAAACTACCGCTTCTCTAAACCATTCAGGCCCACACAAACCAAAGCTTAAGTGCCTTCTCAATGAAACAAGGAACCAGTTTTCGGGCTGTAGCTGCCTTAGAGGGGACTGTTGTGCAATTATTTTTCTGTGCATGGAAGCATTAATGCTGAGAGCCTTTGTAGACATCATGGAGAAGGACCATGCTCTACCAGCCTTCCTTGTGCCTTCTTGATCCTAATGGGTGATCCTTGCTCTGTGCTTATAAGCAAGTGGATCCTATCTTCCATCCAAGAGATGGGAAACTGTTCTCTCCTAGAATCACCCAAAAAGCACTGCAGTCTGTCTCCTTGCTCAGAAACCAAGCTGCTCCTTTAGTTGCAGTGGGAAATAATGTAATTGAATGAGATCCTGGTACATCTGGTGTTGCTTGATGGAAATCAAGAGAGCTGATGTTAAGAGTCCTGACCTCAGACTCCCTTAACTAGCTGCAAGTCATCTCACAGTGCCTTTGACCTATCTCTGTGTCCTGACATCTGAAACTAGCAGTGATCCATGAATTCAGAGAAGCCCTGTAACACCTGTATGCAAATTGAATTCTTTGTTGGCTGGAAATGAAAACCTTCCTCAAAGGCTTTCTTCTCTGGAAAAGATCCTGGCCATGCTTTACACATGAACAACTGCTGTATTGAGCTGATTTGTTAAATGTTCTCCTCAAGCAACAAAATAGTTCTAAATTTATTTGCAAATATATGACTATTAGTATGTTGCAACTGAGCTTTAACATGAGAACAAGGAAACTGTCCCACTAATGAACAGCACCATGATTTCCCCAGTCAGTGAAACGACAGTGGCCATTATTTCTCTGTTTGCTGTTTTCACATGTTCCTAGTTATCGCTTCATGTAAAATTTCAGTAGTGTTTGAATATGCTTAGAATTAGCAATGTATTACATGTATATTACATGTGATGTAGTGTATATTACAGTGCTCAAATCGGAAGGTTCAGACCCAAAAATCTAAAAAGAGTGAAATCTGGGTTAACAGTGCTTCCAACAGAACAATGAAGACACAGCTTTTTGTTTTCTTCAGAAAAAAAGCATGCTTTTTCCTGCCATTCCTGTAATTCCTTCTTTAGACTAATGGGTGATGCCTATTCAGTATATACAAGAAAACTAATACCCAGCACCTTCTATTATGTGTTTAGTAACCTTTAGCAAATTCTGGCTTTGTAACATGGACCAATCTCCACTAGAATTAAAGACAAGATTAAGAAAAATGTGCATTGCAGAAGTAGCAGTTATTAATCCTCTGTGCTCTAATTAGCACTTAATCTTTCTAATCCTGTAAGTAGATACAAAATCAGGGCTGAAATAGACACAGGCCATAATGTGGAAAGGCCTTCATTAGTGGTGTTAAAAAGGTCTACAGAAAACTGCTTGGTTACTTCACACTTCTCAATTTGATCCTTGGCACTTGGACTCTAAGAAATGAAAAAGATTCACGTGCCAAAATCCCCTCCTCTCTTTCAACCCACAGTCCTAATGTACTGGGTCAAAAATTACGCAGCTGAAAATTCTCCTGTTCAGCACCTCTCTATCTTCAATTCTATAGCTGAGCCCCAGCCTAAGAAGCTGGCCAATTGTGCCCCTCTATAGCCTCATTTAATTGGCTCATTTCCATAGGAGAGGCCACCTGCCTTGGATAGAGCAGTGTCAGCTGCTTGCCCTCAGACTCACTGGAGAGGGAGCCAAGTGGCTGGGCTGGGTAGAGTGAAGAATTTGGCACACCCTGCATTACTGCCCGCCTCAAAGATGAATGGGGATGCACCCCAAGCTGGGTCTTTGTTTACCAAGTGTGTCCTCACATTTTGACCCAAGCACCTGGGCAGAGCCCAGCCAGTGGCACCCCAGGCCCCCATTCTCCCTCCCAAGAGCTGCTCCAAGGTCATGTAAAGCCATGCTATGTTTAGTGTAATGGCAAACTGTAGATCTCATCTGTATGTAGTACTTGAGGACCCCTGCTTGAAATCAGTAATAGCTGGATCCTTTCCAGAGAATCCTTTTGCTCGCTCACACACACTAAGAGTTACTATGAAAACTGAAGAAAGGATCTGGATGAAGAAACTTTTAATGAAATGGATATGTCAGTAAAGTAAAAGTCTCAGCATGAATTCCCACTGGCCACTATTAATAGAAGATGGAATTCTCTTTTGCTGCAATACAATAGACTGTCTCCACAAATAATGTCACTTTTCAACCAGACCTTGGCTGTTGCTTGCCCATCTGTCTTATTTAAAATAAACTTAGCGTGTATTCACTCTGAGCCACAATTACTTCAGATGTATGTCTTAGCCATAAACCTCCAAACCAGCACTTGCTCTTCCTGCTAGCTAATACCCTACTTAAGGCACACAGGAAGTGAAAATATAATCATTTTTTCTAAAATGTGTTGAGCTTGAGCCATGAAGCTTCACACTTATTTTAAGTCTATAATTGCATGTTGTTGCTGTGAATACTCTTTTTTTCCCTCACCCCAATTGTGTTGTAAAGTTTTCTACATCCGAGCTCAGTATGGGTTCAGCTCCTCTGTGATTGGCAGAAGGAGATCCCTGCACTTATGAATAGCCTCACTGATCTCAGTAGCAGCTGCTGGGTTTTGAGGACTCTCAGAATTCACTCCTTGGTTTGGAGCCGAACTTCTCTGAAGGTCTTGCCCCAGCTGCACAACTGGAGACTTTTTTAAATTTTAGCCCTTAATCGTGGTTGTTTTATATTTTCTTTCTTGTCATCTCCACTCAGATGTCCACTCTTCCTCTCCTAGGCACCAATTACTCAGCAACAACACACTCAAAACAGCCACTCATCTGCCATGAAACACAGAAAGCACCAACGAGCTTGCTTGTGACTGCATGAAGAATTCTCTGTATGCTGGTATTGCATCACAGATAATGTGCAGGCTGAAAACACATCTTAAATGAACATTCCCGAGTGAAGTCTCAAAATTGCTTTGACCTGTTACCTTAACAAAAGGACATGGGGGGATGTGTACTTTATGGTGGGTTGACTTTGGTTGCCCATCCAGCCACTCTCTTACACCCCTTACTGAACAGGATGAGAAAGAAAGTAAAACAGTAGAGCTCATGGGTTGATGGGGATCACTTGTTTAGCTCATCATGGGCTAAACAAACTCGGCCAGGGGAAAATTAATTTAGTTTATTGCCAATTAAAATAGATTTGGATGGTGAGGAATGAAGACAAAATTGAGCTCAACTTCTTTCTTTCATTCCAAGCCCCTCTATCTCCCCTCCACTGCAAGTGACTCAGAGGGATGGGTCTGGGGGATTGTGATCAGTCCATAGCAGCTCCTCCTGCTTCAGTATGGGATTTTCCCCATGGGCTGCAATTCTTCAGGACAAACCTGCTCCAGCAAGGGCTCTGCATAAACCACAGTTCCTTCATAAAATATCCACATGTCCCAGTGTGGGTTCCTGCATGTACTACAGTGTGGGTATCTGCTCTGGCAGTCCTTTCCATGGGCTGCAGGAGAATATCTGCTCTGGCTGCTGAAGCACTTCCTTTCCCTCTTCTCTCACCTTGATGCTCACAGGGCTGCTTTTTGCACTTATTTTTCCTCATTTCTCTCTTTACCGTGTGGTGTTTTGCTCTTTCTTGAGTGTGTTTTCCCATGGATGCCAGCAGCATGGCAGATGGCTCAGCTGTGTCCTGTGGTGGATGTGGTATGGAACTTTGTGTCTGGCACAGGGCAGCTCCTGATCTGTTTTCACTGAAGCCACCCCTGCAGACCCCCCACTACGTAAACCTTGCCACTTACACCCGTATTTGGAAAAGCTGGTAACTAATTAGCCAAAATTCACATGTTTCTTGTATGATGTGTCTGGGATCAAGTCTTTGCTTTGCCTAATAGGCAAATGCTTTCAACCAGTAAAGTCTTGGGTGATCTGGGATGAGCAATCTGTTGGACCAGAAACCAGAAACATAGCATTTGGTAGTCTAGCTGAATGTTCATCATCGTCATGACACAGGACTAATATGTTTCTGGGTGTCTAGAGCAGCCATCCTCTTTTCACCCTGGCATCTATGGATCTGATGCAATGTTTTTAAATTATTGGCTAATTTGAGTCCCTCTTGTGTTTTTTGGTGATAGAAAATCCGGTGATAGATACCTTACCCTGGAGGATATCTATTGCTGAGGATTCTGAGAACTGGTAGATGCTTGCCTAGACCAGAGGTAGGATCTTGGCTCTTGTCAGGTCAGCTACACAGGCTGTGTCTTTCTGGTGGTGATCCCAGAGAATGGTCCTTGATGCGTGTGCCAAGTGGTATGAGTTGGGCCATCTCAGCTCCCATGTTAAAACCCCACAATCTCTTGGAGCACTCAGCTGTACCCATATTTCTTCTTGTCAGGCTCACAGCATCCTGTGGTAGCTATCCTATCATCCCATCATCTTGAACAAGGAGACAGTACAAACTCCTGCACGTGTTTCGCAGACTTCTTACCTGTGACATGAGACGTGCTGGGATTCACATGGGGGATAATTGAGGCCAAAAGAGCTGAACTCAACACAGTCTTGTGAGGGGCATATGGACCCTATCCCAGACTGTCCTTCAGTCTGTGCCCAAGTTTCCAAACCAGTGGAACTAGTTAATATGGTCCAGATGTGAACTGGGTATGCTGTAACATGCTCACAGGTTGTACTGATTACAAATAAACATCTCTTCTAATCTGCCTTTTCCTCCTTGCTCCTCTAGATCGGCTATTGCAGAAAGCTTGGATTCAGGATTTCCAAATAGGCAGGGTTCCTAAGAGTTAGGCATGTTTACATACATTTTAGGGCTGTAAGAGTTGCTGTTTAAGCAATGATGCGACAAGTTTACATCTGGCTCTCATTTGTGCAGTCATGAAAAGGTGTCTAGCGAACAGTGAGCTTCCATTTTCAAGAATGCCTTGGACAGAGTTAGGGTGGAATATGCAGGCACAAGTGCACCATGACACCGTGCTTAAGGAACATCTGTCCTGCCATTCCTACGTTGTAACAGGATAGAGGCAGAGAGGGAACAGGAGTTGAATCTGGTCTCTCTTTTCTCTTTTTGTCTCTCTAGTCTGTGGATGGAACTGTGTCAAAAAGTTGCAGATATATTTATATATATAGTTACCTAAGTATTTACTTACAGGTACAGCCATCGATGCAATGTTTACATAATGCATTATCTATCGACATTATATCTGTAGATTTACAGATACTTGTAGGTACATACATAAAGCTGACCACTACAAGATCTCACTGCCTGCCAAGTGATACCCTTGGGCTCAGAGCAATGGTGTGAATCTCGGGAGTCTTATCTTTGTTACAGTCTATATTGTAATTCAGAGCAAGTCACATACTGAGTTACAGTCAATGCAGAGATATAGGTCTGTCTCTTCATTTCTCCATAGCAGAGACCACTAAAAGCTTAAACGTGAACTAAGTGAACTCAGCTGAATTTACTAGGATTTTTAGCTGTCACAGAGCTATATGATCTGGCAGCATGGCTAGTGCTTGTACCCAAACTAACTAGCTGCATCCTTGTTGAGATACTTCAGTTGAGATAGTTCAGTGTAATCACATGCAGTAGCTCTAGCTTGAGTGGCCCAGCCTGTTTGTGTAGACTTTCTATACTCAAGAGTGAGACAGAACCTCCCAGAAGTCAATTTACCCTATCTACTGTATTTATCATAACACTGGAAAAACTGTCTTCTATTTGTGCCTTTCTCCATTACTTACAGGACTTAGCCAATACATTCAAATTACAACCTTCATTTCTAGATGATTGAGTTTAGATAATTCCCACCATTTTGTGATAGGAAAATGGGAAAGTGTGTTATGAAGTGTTTTACTGTCATCCCCTGAAACAGTTTTGGAGCTATTGTTACTGCTATTTCTTTTCGTCAACTCCTTCATCTCTTAGCTATTCTCCTTTGAAGTTGCTTCTTGTGCCTGTGTGAAAAAAAGAGTGAAAAAGCAAGCATCTTATTTTCCTCTGAAACCTATGTAATTGAGGACTGCGCTTTCACAGCTGATAAAGGCAAATAGGATATGGAAAAAATAGTAAAATTACTTTGCTCTTTTATATCTCCAATTAAGTAGTGTTTTCATACTGTTCTGAGGACTTCATTGTGTAGACTCGATACTACACTTTATGTGCTAACATTTATTTTGATATATCAATCTAGTTTTTGTATTGTGTAGTTCCTCAAATGCATGTTCGTGTCATACTTTGCTCAAGGCATATGCCTTACAGAAAAGTACATCAAATTCCTTGCCCCAAAGAGTACTGAGCATCAAATAGATACATGTCTAGATCTAAAAACTATAGCACCATGACTATGAAATGGACAAACCACAACTTTATTTACTGACGTGTAGGATGGGGAATATATGCTTTTATCTATTCTTTCATCACTTTCAACCATATCACATAGGTTGTGGGACTATTCATTTGACCTGTGATATTTCTTGTATGAGAGTGTCTTCATGAAGTATAAAAAATGAATACCCAACCTTTATGTATTAGCTATGCAGCAAGGATGTTTTCAGATCTTACTAATGAATTAGTTAGTACTAGTTTACGATTATCCTTAAGGGTCTAGATTAGAAATGGTTAGTAAAAGTACCTTTTCTGTTTCACAGTTCATCAGCTTGAGATAATTTAGTAACAAAGGCTCATGTTGCAATCGGGAAAAGGACTCCCACTGACTAAAATGGGACCTGGACTGGTACCAAAGTTAAGTGCTTGCCATGAGCCTAAATAGCTGACGTTGTCACTGACTCCTCATGTGAAGCCCTTCAGTACATTGTAGAATCATTTTATTTGTATTTGATTAAATACAAAAGTGTTTTGCAAGGCTTTCCAGCTTTGAAAAACAAAGTCATTTACATAAGAGCTAGGCAACCAAATAGCTATCCTCTTTTACCCTGGGTAGTAGGCTTAATCCTGCAAATATTTATGCATGTTCTGTGCTCATGATTATTCCCCTGACATATTTGATTGTCTGACATCAGGCATGTATGTGTTTGCAGGAGGGGATCTGGTACTGTAACATTCATTTGTTGTATCCTGTTTTGCTGATGAACTGCAAGCTCTGAAGGGCAGGAAATGTGTTTGTTTTTCATACTTAACAGTACAGAATACAGAAAACATTCTGTAAAGAAATACTGATCATGCAAAATGGGTTTATATATCATAGAATATGACACATAATTTGGGTTGGAAGGGACCTTTGAAAGTCATTTAATCCAACCCCCTGCAGTGGGATGTCTTCAGCTAGATCAGGGTGCTTAGAACCCTGTGCAACTGAACCTTGAATGTTTCCAGAGAAGGGGCATCTATGTTGCCTTCCAGGGAAGGGGCATGCCCTCTCTGGGCAACATGCTCCAGTGTTTTATCACCCTCACTGAGAAAAAACTTTTCCTTATATCTTTTAGTTTAAAGCCATTTCCCCTTGTTCTATTGCAACAGGCCCTACTAAATATATATATATTTTATATATATATGTATATATATATACATTGAAGGGGTAAATATGCTTCTTTCCTGTATTCCAGGTTGATTCACTTTGGCAACTGCTAAAAATGTGCATTTTATTAACACCTTTTATCAATCCAATGAACAATAGAAACAGCAACTCTGCTCCAAGACCGACCACATCTTGCAATAATTTATAAATGTCCCATATTAAAAATAATACAGTTACTCAAACTTTTTCAAAATGTCCCAGGGTAAGCAAATGCTTTTGTATTATTATTATTAGTTTTGACAAACCTGATTGTGTGCTGGCCATTGTTAAAGGGTTCTATCTGCCTCCAAACACAGTGAGAGACAAAGAATTTTTAATGAATTTAATTAAAACTTTATGTGGTTTATGGTGTTCACCTCCAGCTGGTGTGCCATTCTTCTCTGTTGAATGAAGTTTCCTCTAATGCATAATGATGTGTTTTATAAGAGGGATGTTTGAACCCCCTTCCTAGTAGCCCTGAGGTAGTTTCCATGGTATGACACAGTGGTGAAGTATTTAAAAGCAGGTCTCTTACACTTAAGTGAATTATGTATATGGTTAAATGCACAGGCATGGATGCATAGATACGAATCTTAAAATAAATGTAAGAATCTCTTTTTCCCCTTGAAACAGTCCTTGTGGGCTAGCTTTTATGACCCGTGCTGCTGAGCATTTGTCTATACAAATAACACATTGACATGAAAGGGTCTCGTTATTTGGCTGCTTCTATTGGGGGCACAGTTGAATGATGTGTTCTCCTTTGGTTAACACACTGACATCTGCACCAGGCACAAGGTCCTGATATTGATGGGCACTCCTAGTGCTGGTGTAATAAAAATGAACAATAACTTGCAGATAGCCTCGTTAGCAAATGTTTCAGTGCATTTTATGAGACATGCTGAGACACTGCAGCAGGCTGGGTCATTCCCGTGGCTGGTTAGAGTTAGTGGAATTGTAATCCTCTGAATCTCTTGTATGTTAGGGCTTTCACTCAGGGTCTCTGCAAAGGGCAATGACCTGTGTTCTCTTCCTGCAAGCTGTCCATCAGTATTTCTTCTGTCGAGAAGTAAGGTCTTGCTAAAAGAGGTGGGCTCTTCATTTGTTTTAAGCACTTTCTTTTCAATTTCTTGAGTCTGGGTGTGGCCAGACTGAAATACAGAGCTGTATTTTTGTGGTTCTTTGGATGGTGAGATCTCAGTTGTGCAAGAATCTTGAGCAAGTTCCTCAGGGAAGGAATGAGCGAAGCAAGATGTCTTGGACCAGAGGAATAGGACTTAGGAACAACTCGCATCTCTGCAGGGAGTAGTGTGATCCCTGGAGAATCCCTGTAATGGACGCTACAGACTTCCAATGGTTTTGCAGAGACTGGAAAACTGAGATGAATGTTGCAAAGCATCTGCATAAATAATGTGTCTTGTTCTAATAGTTGTGAGGAACTGGATAGCAAACTGATTACAAAATCTCCCTGTACCAGCATCACCCTTTTGTATCATCGATAACTCCTTGAGGTGGGAAGAGCCTTTCATATGATCTTGTTGGAAGGTGACTAAAATAAGAGGCTTTCCTGGAGTATCAGTGTATCAGCTGGAAAACTAATAATTGGTGGTTATCCAGAGATGAGACTGTTCTCTTGAGAGGAGGGATTTCAGTTTTGAATCCACCTGTGATCTTTACCACAGTTTTCTGAAGTTTAGTCAAGAGGAATAACAACAGTAAATCACCATATCTATTTTTCCCCAACTGATGAAGAAACAAAATGATACTTGAGAGGACCAGTCGCAAGCTAAATCAGAAAGAGGCTTTGGAGAAAATGCTGAAAAATAGGACATTTGGCACTTGGTGGAATGACCGAGAGCTGAAGAGATGAAGGAGCATCAAGTGCTGAAGAATAACTCCTGGTGATAGACATGAAAAAGAAAGCATGATGAACAGAACAAGAAGTTGGATAAATACTAGACTGTAAAGGATGAAGAAATAATGAAAAGGAATTAAATGAAGAAATAATTGGAAGAAAGTGGAGGAAGTCCTGAAAACCACAAAGACATATTTGTATTTTCCTCAGAAATTAACAGGATGCTCCTGGAGGTAACAGAAGGAAAGGATATGTGGAGCTGATTGTCCTACATGGGAAAAATATCTGACCACAGATGAGTCATCTTGTTGCATTGCTCCTGATTCCAGATGCTCTGTCTGCAGTCTCCAATGAAGCTTTGCTTGTTAGAGTAAAATAGAAATAAACTTGTTCTGATCAGCTGCAATGTACGCTTCAGGGAAGGTAGAGCTTCTGCCAGTTAACACAGGGAGCTCTTGGACTAAATGTCCCAGCAGCTGAGTGCCATGTTCCGTCCGTGGGGTCTGCTGTCAGCTCATGGGCTAGATTCTGTGCAGTGTAAGCCAGAGCAACTTCCCTTTAGTGTGAGTGTGAAGGTGTCAGTCTCAGAACTGCCACCCTGTGCATCGTGGTGTGGAAGTTTCTCTGGAGATAGGCAGAGCCACATGAAGGGAAGATCACATAGCTGTGACAATGTAATAATTTCATCATACATTACAGGGGTATGCACTTCAGTACACAGCATCAGGCAGGACATCAAAGGTTCTGTAATTCACCTCCTAGTAAATCAGTGCTATTCTTTGCCTTTGGTTAATGTTGTCAACTGGTCAGGCTTTGAGGCGTCAGTCTATGTTCCTGTGGTCTCCAGCTCTAAAACAACTTTATGTTTAACTAGTACCTTTTGTTCCTGGAGTTACTTTTGACAAGCAGTTTTGGGAACAAAGTAAAAGAAACCTGAGAAGGGCTGAAGTTTGGGACTACAAGGGCTGAGTTTCAGCTGTGTACGCCCATGACACACTGTTAGTATTTCATCAGCCTGTGAATGCTGCAGTCTGACGGCGAACCCTTGGGTCCCTTGAAGTAGAAAGGCAGGGCCCTAAGAAAGTGTAGGAGATCAGGTGCTGGTTGTAGTCTTGCTGTTAAAAAACAAAGAGAAAAGAAATCAAGCAGGAAAGAAATCAAATTACTGAAACCAAAGATTTATTTCCATGGCTTGTAGATATGTTGCACAAAGTGGCTAATTAACAAAGGAGGAAGATGCGCGAGGTCCTGATGTGTAGGAGATTTTATTGGCACATGAAACTGCCACAGAAACAGAGGCTTGAAGAATGAGCTTAGCATGAAAAAGGGGCCTTTCTCAGTTTAGCTGAAGGATAAAGTACAATGCTGCCTGCCCCAGCCCTTATGCAGAATAGGGACATTGTGGAAAATGATGCTGCTAAGGACATTGCGATAGGAAGTCAAGGTAGCCAAGCACACATCCAAGGATGTGCCATAGGACACTTGTCCATCAAGGTACACACCTAGGTGACCTAAGGGGGAAAATTCCTGATTATTAGGGCCATTGCTGCATTTTGGAAGCAAATCTGTTTGCGTACATTCATAAGTGTTGGCTGGACAATAGTGGAGAACAGAAACAGGAAATCTGTGCCACTTACTCTTTTGCCTGTTTTAGGTAGTTTTTGAAGCACAAAGGGATTTAGAGCCAGAGTGGTCATTAGGAGGTATTGTACGTACCTGTCGGTATATACAGATCCTAGAATCATGGAATTGTTAAGGTTGGAAAAGATGTCTAGGAGCATCAAATTTAACCATCAACATGGTAGCACACCATGCTCATTGTTAATCTGTGTTCATAGACTGATGTCATTTTAGGGTGAAATAGGGTCATTTTGATGAAAATTAAGGACAATTAGTAAGATACTCTATAGATATCCTTTAAATGTTCTTGGATTGGAAACACTGATTCTGTCAGAATATAAAAAGAATCTTATAAAGAGAAAAAATAATAGAAGCAGACATACAAAAATCGTGGACATTTAATAAGTATGCCTATATTTTTCCTTGTCTCTGGCTTCAGGCCAGATTGTCCATGTGTGGAATGTCCTTAAAATCACAAGCAAATTATACCATATTTTCTTCAGAAGAAATATGAGATTTGGCTCCTGTATCTCCCTTAAATGTTTCAAAATCCCTGGATCAAAGCCCACAGAATCTCTCCTGAGGAGAAATCTGAATGTGGATAATTATGCAGGAAGCTATGAGCACTTTTATGTTTTAGCTTCTTTTACTATTGAAGTAGAAGTTAAAATGAAATAAAAAGATGTATCATGTCTTATCTTGACAGGTTTTCTTCCTTTGTTTTGGAATCCAGTATTCACACTATTTCCAAAGACATAATGAAAAATTTTATGTAGAGTTAGTTTAAATCTTTCCTCCAATAGTCTTTATACTGCAAACTATTCTCTTTGAAAAGCAAAACTTTATACAAAGCTTGCAAGTATTGTCAAAATGACACACTTTTTGGTGACCTTTGCTAAATCTGCATAACTATTTCTGTCACTTTTGATTATTTCTTTCTGCAGTTTAGAAAGTACTTTAGAAAGTACTGTGCTATCTGTGTCCATGTGATTAGCAAAACTCATGAACATTTCCTTTTCTGAGGGCAAACTTTTCTGTCCTATACTTGGCCAGTATAGATATATAAATAACAGTCTTCAGCTCTGATCCCTTTGACCCTCTTGGTGATTTCAGTAAAGGGACAGCAGAAATTATTTGAGCCAAGAAGCTGTACAGCAGAGGATATAATTCACCTGTGAAGGATATAAATCAGTTATCCATGTAGGATATGAGTCAGTCAGTGTTTGTCAGGTCAACACATTTCTTTGGTCACTTTGCCTTGAATGGCACTTGCCACATCTTACTAACCTCCTGTAGATGTGTGCTATGTAGGCAGCAATAACAATTCCCTTCTCCAGCAGACAAATACTTGCTGAAGCCAATTACAAAATATCTGTTGATAAAACTGAGATCAAGATATTATTCCAGCATTCTGAATCCCCTGTATAGCTGGGCTGCTTTACAGCATTGTGCTAGACTAGAAATCACATTTACATTAGCTTTAATGCCCTTCTCCATCCCAGTGATGTATAAGACAGCTTCGGTGTACTTGAAAGTGAGGTCAGAAGAATTTGCATCCATTTGAATGACATTCCCTGAAGTGATAGCCTTTTGAAGCATAATCACATAGAGGCAAATCAGCAATGTAGCCTGAGATCTCTGTCCACTGCCCACCCAAGGACACCATCCTATTCCCAGGCCAGCTTAATTAGGTTCTACCTGGCTGCATTCCTGTGTAACCTGCTCTAGGTGTCTCTGCCTTGGCAGGGGAGTTGGACTGGATGATTCTCCAGAGGTCCTTTCCCACCCTCAGTATTCTGTGACTGTGATTCGGTGATAGGAAATCTAGCCTAGACTTCGTTCGTGTTCCATGGTACTGCACAAGGAGCATGGTAAAGCACCCATATCACTGAGGGAAGCTGTTTGGTAGACTCTGAGCCTGCAGCATACAGTACGAACATTAACAAACATCAGGCTTGGTATCAGACTTCAGGCTTGCTCTCAGTGCAGCACTGATTCATTGCAGTGGTCACTGTTTACAATGCGGAATAATGAAAAAAGCAGTGCATATAAAATGATAAAAGTGCTGATCGTTCTGCAGCCTGAAGCTGACTTGGGAAAGGATGTCTCTTTGCCTTGCTATTGGGATCTCCTGCTTAATTGAGGTAGCTGTGCATATGCTCCATATCATTACTGGCAGTGTGTTCTGGAGTTGTTATAAGTATGCTCATTTTGGGTCAGGATTTAAAAAATAAAAAAGTGGTCTCTCTGATTTGTTGTAATGATGGTGGGCTGTCTGCACTGTGTCATTTTCCTTACCCTTGTAGTGGGATAACATGCAATTAGAGACTGATGTCAGCCTGTAAAACTTTGGTGTAAAATTTTGGTCGCACCAAAATACCATACTTCTTAACAAAGCTGGCAGACATGTCCTTTGGCAGCAGCTGCTTGCCATGTGATTTAAAACTTCCTGTCACTATAATTGATGTGTTTTTATTCTTTCCACTTCCTGAAGCCTGATCAGAATTAAAATTGCTGTTGGAATTTCCTGTCAAAGCAACTCATTTATTCGCCGAGCGCTGCACTGACAGTACTTTGATTGGACATTGCCTTCAGCTATTCTCAGGCAGAGAGATTGCTGTGAATTATGCTCCTTGCCCAGGTTTGACTTCCCTGCATGCCACATCTGCAAATATATACAGATTGTCCATCATGTGGTAACCTTCTCCTAATGAAAACTCCACATGTAAAATGTTAAATTTGAATATCAAACTTGGCCACCTGCTGGGGCCCTGCCTTTTGTGTTTGTTTCAGAAGCCCTACAGAGTTCTTCAGCTGATTGTCTCACTGTAACTTCCATGTTACTTACCAAAAGAGCTCTGCTATATTTCTACACTGAGGAGAATTTATGCTCCTTTTCATATTTCCTTTAGAAAAAGCTAATGTTTGTGTGGGTTTTTTCTTTAATTTTCTGCTTCAGTATGCTGCCTGCATTCCTTCCCAGAGGTGGCTGTGTTGTGCTGCCATGTGGCAGTTCTCAGATGTTACTATAGAGTTTGTCCAGGGTTTTGTGAACATCCAGGGTGAAAGATTCTGTGTAGATACAAGTTGTTGTTATTTGCAGTGTGAGCCGCAATGAGGTGGTAACTCTGTCCATTAGGAGAATAAGCTGTTAAATTCACTGTTGGATGAATCATTCAGTTGCCCCATTTGTAACTTCGTTTTCCTGTTAGAGCTGCTTAGAGAATTGCAGGTTATTTTGGGAAGCTGAATAGTGGGTAAGTATTGGATTGTTCTTCAGTTATAGCTGACACAAAGTCATTGTCACCTCAGAGTAGAATAGATGTAATGATACTTACTTAACTGCTTTTGTAAAGTGTTTTGATAACCTAGGTTGAAAGGTACTTACAACCCTGTGAAGTATTACTATTATTATTTGAGGCAATATATTATTTTTAAAGTTCTAACCTACATTATTTTGAGGATACAGTGGGAATCTAAATATTCATGTGCAGGCTCTTTCCCTTGACCAAACTGAGTGCCAAGATTCTTCCAATATTTTAAGGAAATGCCCATAGCTGCTTTGGCTGGTGGTTGTGGTATGAGGTTGTAAGTGTCTGTCTGTGATTGACGCTCTACCTGCAGCTGGTGGAAACAGCTCCCACCAGACCCTGGTTGTGGTGTAAGCTATTGCTGCATATTTATAAAATCCACTATTTCTTCTACATAAAAACAAAGAACAAAAAAACCCCAAACGAAACATTTTTTTTCAAATAGTTGCGCTAAGAATACACTTGCCTTATATTCACCATGTTTTCTTTGTGGTCAGGAACTTGAACTTTTTACTTAACGCACAGACAAGTAAACTGCATGCCCCCTTCAAGCCTCTGCAGTGCCTATAGGAATAAAACAGTGTCCATTGGCTTTCCAGTTGAAGAAGTGGGAATGGGGATGCAGGTATTTCATGGTGATGGGAGAGGACAGTTACAAGAGAGGAGCTGTGAAAGGGAGTGGGTTACAGAGGAAGAGAAGTTCAAGGAGGGATGGTGGGGAAGGAAAGGAAGGACCTTGCTTTAAAGACTGGTGGCTATTTCCACCTCACAGGCGAAATGTCATGTCTTCTTTGTATTGAGGGTCTCTTTGCATTTAGATAAATGTGATGTGTAGGAGAAAATACTGAATAATGGGTTTGAAAGAAGATAGGGGAAAAAAAGGTCTGTAAGAGAAATGTCCAGCTGTGGTATGCAGGAGCATTGGCAGAATCATTGGCAGGACCATGAAGTTTCACTGACCAAGTGATACAGTCAGAAAACTGGAAAAATGGCAGTTTAGTGAAGGAAAGCAAAAGTGAAATCCTACTTGGAAAATAAAATTGGCTCTTACTCTGAAGGTCAGGAGAAGGGTATGACTGCTAATGACTCATTTTAGTGCAGAATTTAAGGAAGACTCAAGCTATTCAAAGTTGGGCCTCTGGACAGGGCTGGCTGGATTAAATCTCTCATTAAAAGGAGAATTGCAGGGCTCTACATATGTGGATCATGAGATATGGCAGCAGGAGCTTTGCTGGCTAGTCCTTAGCAGCAGAGGTAAAGCCAGGACAGCTGATCAAGGCAGAGGGAAACATCACATTTAAAGAGTTTCCCCAGGACACTTATCCTAATTAGACACCAATTTCTCTTTGGGTAGCTATAGAGATGAGGCTGTGCATTGCAACAAGTCCCCCAAAAGAGGCTCAAAGTGAGTCCCTGGCTCTGGACTGGACTCCTGCCTGCAATGCACAGCAAGGGAGGAGCAAGGGCAGACTTCTGAAAAGGAAGGGAAAGGACAGTCAAAGTGAGTTCAGTTCTCCTGATGTGGGTTGTGTTTGTTTTTTTTTCAGGAGAGAGGCCAGGATAAAGAGAGAAGTATAATAAAAAACACAGACAAATACACTCAGTGTGCTGCTTCTTCAGCTGCCACGTCAGCCCAGCCGTAAATGCCCAGTGTAGGAAGAAGCCAAACCAACAGTGCCGAAGGCTCCAGGAAAGACATAATGCTGACACAACAGTATCTGAGTTCCCAACTGATTTCAATCACTAGATAAATATCAGTTTCAACCCTAAATGATATTTTCAAGCAATTGTCCAATGCCCAGTTGGGCTGGATCAGTGTTCCTGTGGAACTAGTTCAGGCCAACTTTAACTGCTTGGGAGTGCGTGGCCAAGAGCAGACTTATGTGCTGGAGCCTGAAATGCCATTAAACAGACTGTAGTCAAGAGGACAAAATGCCTCGTGTGTTTAGTCTAATACACCATGGGACTTGTTTGCTACAGTTACAGTATTAAAGCTGTAATTATAGCCAGTGAACTACAGATGTACTGTAGCCATAGGGTTTAAACGGGGTGTTATTGCAGTAGAAACTACCCCCAGTAGGTTATAAGTTCAAAGGGTCATTTATCCCTCTCTGTTTAATCAGATACTCAAGCCTACAGACTTCTTAGTAATCATCATCAGGTATTGAACATCTCAGCCTACATTATGTAGGTCCCTTTGGTTTCTTTTTAATTTTTTGTCTCTGTTTCAGAAGAAAGACAGTAGTTTAATGCCTGCATATGATCATGCAGTCAGTATTTAGTGCACAGTGCAAACAGAATACCATTTTTATGATGTGCTGGTTAGATAGAGCTATGCCACCCTGCGGCAATATTGGGCTGCAGTTCTCAGTAAATAATGATGTTGATGCTTTGCACTTGAGTTGAGATTGAAAATCACAGCAGAAAATGTGGATTTTGGTGCAGGAAAGAACAAAAAGTAACCACTTAGAGACAATGCAAGTACAATACATTTGGAGATGATGTTAAAATATGCTCTTTTATTATGTTAAAACAAAAATTCGGGGTTTCTGACCTTGTTAGCCGTTGCATGCTGGCAGTCTTTATGGCAGTAGTCTGAACATGAACACACACCATTTGCTAACACGTCCGGGTGTCAAGCCTCGATTTGAAGTGACTGAAGAAAAATGTCAAAAGTCATATACTTTTTCCTCCCTCTGCTTGACAGACAAAATATCATATTGAACCTAAAAGAGATGATAGCTGAATATTGACTTTACATTTTAGCAGTGAGCATAACAATTTTTTTTTTTTTTCTGATTAAGCAAGACTGTAATGATTACCATGTAGGAAAGTATAGGTAATATTAAACTGAAATATGTCTGTCTAGGGATCCATTCATTTCCCCAAAACAGCTAGTTTCTATTTATATATGAATGTCTGTATGTTTATATATATTTAAATGCCCCATTTGCTACACTGGTTTTAGCTTCTTGTTAGCATCACTTCTTGTTAGCATGATGTTCTACAGCACAAGGCAGCTGGAAAAGTGAAACATGTGTACAAGAATTTATGCAGTGTCTTTCTTTCATTAAGAGAACTAACAATAATAGGAGCATATTATAAGTTAGCAGTGCTAAGCAGTATGTTATATCCATGTCTGACAGACATGTTGTTTACATTCATATTTTATATTGGTGAAACTGTAGCTTTTTTATCAACATGACATTTTTCAAATGCAATATTTATACCTCTTCTTCCATACAGAGGAAACTTAGTCGTCTAAAAACATGATACGTTTTAAATCCACTTGTCTCCTTTTCAATTAGAAAATATTTCCAGTTATTTCCCCAGGAAAGTACATAAGTCAGCATGTTCTGTATTCCAGGCCTTCTATTAATTGATGAGGGGAAAATTTCTCACCTCATACTAACAATACCCCATCATATTTTAACATGGCTGAAACCTCTGTGGGTATGAGCAACCCTCCCTTGTTGCCCTTAGCATTTTCTTTTGGGCTGCATGTACCATAATTTTGCATGTACTGTCTCTGACAGTGTCGGTGGGAATTGTTCATATCCTACCATTTTTCCCAGAGGAATATCCTTGCCTAAACTGCCTGAACTGTGATCTCCGTGGTCCTCAGAGACAGCTAAAAATACAAAATCTTTTCTTACATACATATACCCCAGGGAGGTGATGTGATTATGAGCTCCAAAGTCTAATTGCACTTCATGTGAAATGAATATATATATGTGGCTTGAAAAGACATCTCTGACACTAAAGTAAACAAATAAACAAGTAGTTTGTTAATCCATCTGAATGTTCTATCCTTAAAGAAAGCTACCTTGCATACAGTACGATCTATTTTAGTATACCATCAACAGTGCAATATACAGGAGATATTCAGTAACATAAATGCCAGCCTGGATCAAACCTGAGATCCATCCAGTATAGTACTTTAATTTTCAACAACATCCAGAATGAGGTATTTCAGAGAAAATGTTTCAGCAGCTCGGAGCAGTCAGAGGTGGATAATTCCTCCCTCTTTTCATCACAGTCAGAAAAGATCTCTCTTAGTAAATTGAGGTTGCTTTAAATCCTGAAGCATAAGGTTTCATTTTGGTTCCCATACTCTTCCTTTAAGCATTAACTATTACAAGCCTGGATATTACTACTGTTTCAGTACATGCCAGTGCTCTCGTAAGACCATAACCCCAGTAACATCCTGTCATAATGAGCTTCAAGGTCCAATTACACCTTGTTTGAAAAAAGTATTTCCTCCTTTCAAGTTTGACTTTGCTGCTGTTCAGCTGTACGGACTGTTCTCTTGTTCTTGTACAGTGCAATAGGAATTTCAAGGTACAACTTAGCAGCTTTGTGTTGTAGATACACTAGTACCTGAAACATATCCTTATTATAAGCTGGCTCTCCAAATATTACAACGTTTTCTTATTCACTAGTGGATCAAATCCGTATAGATAAAAGTAGGAAGAGACAAAAACTACCACTTGTAAGAACAGAGTAAGAATACTAATGCCCAGGAAGGACTATTCACCAGCCCAGTTGCTATTTAGGGGGACTCTCCTAACATTTCAGCAGAAGCACCTAACAAAGACTTCAGTGGATGCTGTGTTTATTGCTTTCTGAGCCAGATCCTTCTACGACCCCAGCTGCTCTGATCTCTGAGCACAGCATCCATCTTACCCAGCTTGCTATGGAGTTCCCTGTTTCTGCTGGTTGCTGGAGTTGCCTGGGTAGTCAGGGACATCTCTAGGGAGCAGCAACACAAGAACCCAAGGTGGGATGAGCTGCCTTTAGGGGATGCCTATTTTCAGCCTGTTGACCCCACTGAGAGCCCAGATAGCTTGCTTAAACTGGACTGAATTCAGGTAGGAGCAAACACACCCAGCAGACACACCCTGTGTCATCAGGCAGCAGCTGTGGAGAATGTAGAGTGTCATTGGCCAACCAACACAGTCATGTATCACACTTCGGCAGGCTCTGCAGCAGGAAAAGTGCTTGAAAGATGCTTTAGGAAAGAGAACATATCCATGCAGCTGGCTATGTGCTTAGTAATCACTTTCCAGTGGTCAAAGTTGTCTTCCACATATAGATGATGCAAATAAAACTAGGCAGACCCCTGATTACTTCCTATTTCATGCAATTGCAGGTTGTAGCAACATTTCTCTTTTGCTGTGCTTGTGTTTCATCATGCTTAAAAAAATACTAGGTCACAAGATAGAAATAACTCCACGCATTTTAGACGTTTATTAACGTGTAATTCAGAGTCTATTTTAGAAGCGTATGTTTGTGTCTGTTGATGATGAGCTGATGTGATCCTTAGGTTTCTTCTCTACTTTGGCATGCTTTTTAAAATCCTGAAGAGAAATTTTGTGACTGTGTATATTCCAGAATTTCTGTCAATGATTACACAAAAATTTATTTGAACAAATTTAGTAAAGAAATAGTAAAAAGTACAAACAATGCAGAGTGAATATAGCTCATCCTTTTTGTGGGGTTAAGGCAATCCATTAATTCAAATGGAAAAGGTATGAGCGTGCAGGAAGGTTGGTAGACTGTCACATTATCTTAAGAGAAAGTAAATAAAATGGACCGATTCAATATTATTATTGCATTTAAAGTTGGAAATTAGTGAGCAGGAACTAGAGAAAAAAAAAAGGCAATGGCTTTGGTGGTTGTATAGCTTTGTAGATTGATTTTCTGTGTAATATACTTTTGGTTCTGCTGTGGAGAGTGATATTTTTGCACATAATATTATCTACGGTACTTAATTAAATGTAAAATCTGCATTTCAACTGTTCTACACTTCTTATTTTACCAGAAAATTACACACTTCTTCTGGATTTGAAAATGACATCATTATATTAATGAAGTTAATTTTTACCTAGGTGAACAAACTGAACACAATTGATCCATATCATATTATCCCAAATCTTGGTAAACCTTCTCTATTTTATCCTGATTTTGCTGTTGCTAGACTCAACCATAATTGCACTGACTGCATTTTTATGGAGTTCAGCAGTCAGCTCCTTTGTGTTGCTCATTTAGACCTATGGAATGTACCTTAATTTCAGTAACAGTGAGATAAAATGGGATTTCAGGAAATGCTTATGTGGTCAAATGGCTTTGACACATGTACTTGACAATGGGAGAGCTGTTTCTGGCAAGTGGCTCTGCCAACAGTCCACACAGTCTGACCATTACATCGGGCCTGATAACAATGAAATATAATTCTCTCTGATGAGAATATGAAGGGAAAAAGCACCCACAAATGTCACTCACAATTCTCAATGCTCTGCTGAATAATGCATGGCTGCTAGAATACCATGGAGATGCAGATTATAGAAGAAAAAAGAGAAAGGCAGCACCTCTCCGAGAGGAACCCAGGGTTCTGGATGGCATCCTGCTAGGTCTCAGCCAGATTTAGAGACACTTAAAAAACATGTAATGGGCACTGTGAATGCTACCTTTATAAATTTAGGCTGATTGTAATGGCCATAAAAAAGGAGAATCCTTGTGCAGCCAACCCTTACTATTGTGTCTGTTCTGTTAATTGGGGCTATTGGGATGTGGAGAGCCTTATGCCATTCACTCCCCTGCAGTGACGGGCTCCCAGAGCCCGGCTCTGAGTAGGTCCTCTTTGCTGGGAAGGAATGCAGGGCTGGGAGAAAGTTGTTTTCTGAGATGAATTGTTGTTGTTTCCAGCCAAAATCTGGCATTATTTTCTGCCATTAAAATAAAACCAGCTGAATTAGTTTCTGGATATGAATTCTTTTGGCCCACTAAAAATCTCAGCTGTCTCAAGCCAACCATTCTTCTGAGGCCATTATGGAGATACACCAGAGGAGAAGGTACAATAGACTGATGCTGTATGCCCCCTAGTTAGTTCTTTGGGAGATAATATTAGCTACAGTAATTTAGAGCAGCCCCGAGGCTCTTCTAAGCCATGAAACATGCACACTGGTTCCAAGGTTTGGGATGGTGTGAAGGCATACGGGTGAGTGAAAGGTATAGAAGCATGGTTTAGGACCTGAGCCAAAGTTACTGCAGTCAGGGGAAGTCTTTCTATTGACTTCAAAAGGTTTTGAATCAAGCCCTAAGGACAAAGGAATTGAAGTCTGACTGGTTGAATTATAATACCAGAAGGATTTAGCTTCTCTTACAGGGTTAAATTTCATCCTTTCTTAGCTGTGAGACAGAAAGAAGTGTGTGAAAAGTGCCAGTTGCCCCAAAGATCATTTCTCTGAAAACCATCTTACCTATTTTCCTGTGATACTGTTCATGATCATATATTCTTTTGTACACAGTGAAGTAGTTTCACGCAACCAGCTCTTGTCCAGTTTTTCAGATAAAAGTGCTGGATATTCTGTTCATAGGTGCGATTGGTTGAATGTAATCTCTTTTAAAATTAGAAAAATAAACTTGAAATTCTGTTGAGAATTTGATAAAGGGGAGTTCAGCCTAGTGCTATTAGAAAGAGTCAGAGTTTTGTGAAGACGATATTGATTTGTTTTCGTATAAACTAAAAATTGCAGCTGCACATAAGAGCCAGTTTGACTTTCAGTGACCCCCAGGGAATTGTTTCTTTCTCTGTTGAATAAAAGGCTGGAAGTCTCTTGCAATCATGTTGTCTTTCTTGTAGACTCTGTAAGAGTTTGGTTATATTTCTTTATCTGCAATCAGAAAAAAAGGCAGAATCATTAAGTGAGTTTATAGGAGAGAAATATTTTATTAATAAAAAATTTGCTATGTAAATATGAACAAAATTATTTGTAGGGTCTGTTTTTTGTTACTTTTTTTCCTTCTGTCTTAATTCTATATCTCCAGTTAGGAAGTTTTTTTAAATAGCCTTCTAAGTAGTCTGCATATATGCAAAGGTGTAGTTGAAGAATGAAGCTATGTTCTTTTGAATTACAAAAAAGTTAGTGTAGATCTATCATAAGGAAACAAAGATGTCAGTAGCAGTGAAATACTACAAACAGTTGCATAAATTTAAAGTTAGATATTTGTTTCAAACTTTTGCAGTACACTAATGACTACTGATAGTTGTTTGTGAAATCAACATTTTTGCTTTAGGAGCTGAGACTTTTTTTTTTAATAGGTTAGTTTATTTCAACCTGCAAGAAGAGTTAGTTCTGTGTATATGACATTGAAGGACGTTTAAGTATGCAAGCTGGTTTTTTTAACTGTAACATTTTTGGAATGTACTGAATTGGTATATTTTGAAAGGAATAACACGTTAAACCCATCAGTTACATGAAACTGGATTCTGTGTACCGGGTGCTAACAGCAGAAACCTCACACAACACTGGAGCACCAGTTTAACTGTTTCTTGTGGTCTGACACACAACTTGGCATGTAGGGCAAATGCCTTTGAGACGGACTTTTCATAGAGTGAATGACATCTCTTTGTAATGTACTCCATGCAAAATCAGCAAAATAGCAGTCTTCAGTTTCATCAGTTAGAGACTTCCCAGGCAAAATGGTGTATTTGCACAGAGACACGAAACGAAAGAACAGAGGAAGTTTAACCACAAACATCTTGATAAGTATACAGACATCATTCTCCTGAGACTGTGCTGTGCTACAGCACTGAAGAATCTTGAGCGACTGAGCTGGTGTGAAAGACAAAATGTAAACCTCTACCCCATTGTATTTTCATTGTGAATGTTGGAACAACAGTGCTAATACTCTCAGTCTGTGCCTTTAGACTGAGAATGTCAGTGTGCTTTGCAGTGGTTGATTTCATTCTCCTTGCTCTATTAACAAGGAAACTGCAGTGCTGCAAGTCGAGTCGTTTGCCTTCAGTAACATGAACAGGTGGCAGAAGCAGGACTTGCCATCCATATCCTTTGGTTTTCCTTTTCTCCAGCTACACCGTATTTTCGCTGATTGTATCAGTGGAACGGTAAAAGATCCTGATTTACAGTAATGTGTAGGGCTCTGTTTAGAAAACTGCAAGGAAACAGCCAGTAGAGTGTGCTGCTCTCTCATGATGGAAATGAAGAAAATCCTTGGTTGGTTTGCTTAAAACCTCCAGAATATATTTTCTTTTTATTCATTATTTCTTAATGTAAAATTATTCATGCCAGGTTAGATTTTTGATCCCTTTACCATTGCCTTTTCTGGAGTGGCACTCACAAAATCAGCAGAAGTAGAAGACACTGACAACCCCAAACCAGAAGTACAGTACAGGAGAGCAGTGCAGTCAGATTATCTCATTTTTCTTCCAGCCTGAAGTTCCTATTGTGAGAATCCCATTCATGAAGGTCCAGAAAGAGTGTTTACATTCCCCCCTTTCCAGCTGACCTTACCCGTTATCCTCTGACCCTGTATTATGATCTCAAAACATCTGTGCAACCCTGGTAACTTCAGTATTTGAGGGAGGGATAGGGAGGGGGAATTGAGCTTGTACAGGATCTTTCATCGCCTTTTGCTTTGGTTATACAGACTTTGCAGTATTTTTTGTGCCAGAGTGTGCGTAAGAATATTTAAATATTTATATTTAAATATTTATAAGTTATAAATACTTATCTTCTAACGATTTTTTTTCTGAAAGACTCTGTGTCACTTCTATATTGTCTTTCACAATGTTGTCATAAGGGTTTGTTTTTTGTTTGCTTTTTTACAAGTAACTTATTAGAAACAGCATTCTCAGTGTGTCCAAACGTTTTCCTACATGGCATTTTCCCACCGACTGGGAATGGAGGTGATGAGCATCCTTTGCAGCTGGTGGGTGCCACTCTTGGCTGGCAGATTAGTTGGCACAAGATGTGTTGTGACAGCATGAAAAATGTCATGCGTTGGCAAATGAACCCATGCCTTCTACCACGCATGCTGCTTTTGGACTGCAAGTTCAAAAGAAGAAAACATGAGTCATGCCTCAGAGTGCAGGGGTTTTGCTGCTCACTATAATTTGAATAAGCCTCTATCTTCAATGCAAAGATTAGGAGAAAACATTGTAACAGTTCTTAATCTTTATTTCTGGTAAAAATCAATAAACGGCAAGATTGCCCCTTATCTTCCTCAGTTCCACAGCACACACTTCAAAATCTGTCTTGTTTTCAGACTTAATGAGACAGAATCTCTCTAGATTATTATTTTGGCTTTCTAGCAAAAAAATATTGTCTGTCATTAAAACAAGCCTGTGCCATTAGTACAATCTTAATTATTTCATTAGAATCACGAAACTGGAAACATAATTTTTTCCTGTATTTATTGGCACAAAAATATCAGTCTATCGGAAGAAATTTGATTTTAACATTAATGAACTGGAATTTCTGGAAATGATGGGAAAAGTGGCCATAGTTAAAAAATGGACTCAATAGGTAAAAATGTGTGTGTGAGATCAAAAGAGAACAGTACTCTGATGTAGACAGCTCTTCATGGCTTGTATAAACAAGTGCTCCTGTTGTTACTACCTCAGTTGGAGCTGCAGGCATCAAAATGATCACAGAAAACACCGTGGAAAAAGGCAGATTTAGCAAATGCCTGACATGACTGAGGGAAGATCACAGCTTTCCTAATGACATTTATTTAACTTTTGCAACCATGTATTTAGCAGGATAGGAGTGGACTGACTTGAGTCATAACGAGCCTTTAAAGGACCTAAATGCATCAGTGCCAGAGGATGTAGCAAAATTAACATGAGAGATTTCACTGCCTAAGACGGGTGCCATTTCTGTTAATATATAGGGGAAATACTTCTAGTGTGGTTTCCAAAAATACTCTAGCCCTGGCTACACACTCAGAAAGCAGACAAGTCAAGCTTTTCCTATATGCTCCATAGCAGGGAAAGCAATGCAAAGAAAGTGTGAGACTTCTCTGAAACTATGCTGGCTACACCTATGCTGTGTGTAGGCGCCTGGGGCTGGGGCTGAGTCATAGAGCACGGCCTCTTCCCAACCTGTACTCCCACCACGTGCACTGTGGGACATACCTAGGGAAGCTCTGTTACAGGGTTAAGGGAGCTCAGGCTTCACCCTTCCTGTGTTCTGGGTCATGCACAAGCACATGTTGCAGCATGGATGATGCATGGGCGTGTGGCTGCATGTGGAGTTTTGACATGTATGGGAACTGTTGTCCCACAGTTGTCCCCTTCCTGCCCATAGTAATATGTCATATAAGCACACCATGATCTACTCCTTTTCAGAGACAAAGTTTACATGTCTGTGGTTTTACTCCAGTCTTGCTAGGTCATTGCCACAGCACCTCCTTCAGGCTTCTGGGCTAGGAAACTAGTCCCATTCTGTCTGCAAATATTCATGCAAAATATTTTTCTTTGTTTCCCCTCTCCCATCCCCAAGCCAAAAAAAACCCCATACCAAACAAAAGTGAAAAAATCCCAATACCAACCAAAAAACCCCATGTGTGCGTGCCACATTTACTGTAATCCATGGAAGCTGCACAACTGACATACTGACATGAAGATGGGATTTCATGCTTCTTTCATTTGGAGTACTGCAAGAAATGTCTTTATAAAGCTTTTACAGATTGCTGTGTGTAAGTATAGCTAGAGTTTGTTACACTAAACAATAGTGCTCAGGAGCTGTGACTGACATAAAATATTTTGGTTAAATAAAATTTCATGGGGCAAAAATATACTAGATTCCTAAAATAAGGTAGAATTTAGTACTGTAAGATTCAGTCAGAGAGATCATCTCAAATGCTGGCATTTTTGCAGAGAGGAAGAAAATCGAAGAGAGTGTGCTTTGTGTGCTTGTCCTTTCCTTATGTGCTTTTGTAATACAATTACTAGGTGAAAATGTAACAGCATAAGAAAAAAAAAATATGGCGTGTCTGAATAAGTACAGCGTACTACGTGCGTGCATAGGAGCAGAAGCTTCTGTTAAATTCCTTGAGTCCCTGTGCAGCTTGTGAAGTTGGTCCACAGTTTTTATTTAGCAGCAAAGTCCAGTACTTGCAATGCATTTACACGAAGAGTCAGATTCTGCAATAGGTAGCAGCATGCTATAGTTGTTGCTGTATTTCTTATAGACTTTGTGAGAGCAAATGCTCCTGTGGTACATTTCCAGTAACACCCACTGTATTTTTTCCTTGGCGCTTCAGCTTTCTCTTTCATATGGCTTGCTCTTGTTTAAAAGAACAGCATACACTTAGTTTGTTGACAGAGCTATGCTTGAGTAACACTGTCTGGGGTGATAGACTAGAGTTCCCAGAGGATAATCTGAACACCAGCCTCATTATCCCAGATATTGACACAACAGTCACCTATGCCAGATAGAGGAATTATATCAGATGAAGTGCACGACTGTTATGGCATTATTACAGTAAGACTAAACAATCTGAAGCACTCCAAATTTTAGAGAGAAGTGGGCTATGGCATGCATTTTATACAAGGAAAGAGTAGTTCAACAGCGATCGTACAGTGAGAGCTCTGATGTCCTAAGGTGGAAACTCTGCTCTCTCCCCAGCCTTGACGTGGTCAAGGTACAACACACAAAAGAACATGTGGTTAAATGCGGGTGGCTTTCGGCATCAGTCCAGGAGAGCTCAAACCCTGTGTGTCTGTATGCATAGCAAAACACCTCAACCACTGAGTTCTGTGTGTTCTTGTAAACATCTCTCTTATTTATACACATGATATTTCCACACTCCCAGTGTATAGGTTTTGTCCATGTGAATTTCAGTGTTTGCATGCCTGAGGGCCAGTGTGTAAAAACTGCACCCACAAAATTACCTGTACCTAAACAAGGCTATCTTGGGTCTTTGAAAATGTGACATTTGCTGTTTCAGTGAGGTATCTTATCCTCAGAAATAAGTGCAAAATTATGCGACTGCAGTGGAATCTAGGTTTTCTAATAAGAGACACATGATACATTTTTTGACCCTTAGGAGACTGTAGAATGATTGTTTTTGAGAAGTTTATCAAGCTAGATATAAACAGATCTCTGACAACTATCTGAATAAGTTTTTCACTAGGTTTCCCAGCACAGACAATTTACATTTTAACTAGCATGTGGGTACATTTTCTTCCCCAGGTTTAATCACTAAACACTGGAAATCTTAATTTCATCAAATGCAATCAAAGAATTTTGTATAGTAGCAATTAAAAGTGTAAAACTAGCATTCGAGCTATAGCAAATTAAACAGCTGCATTGGAGTATTTTTAGCAGTCATTCCAATCAAAATGCACAAAAGGCTTTTCTTTTTTTGAGGAGTATCTGCCGGGTGTAGCTCTGGTTTCCATAATTCAACAACCTCACTAAATATACGCACATACTTTTAAAAATTCAGTTACAGAGAAGCAAGAAACTATATTTTTTCTACCAGGCAAGTTGGGTGAAAAAGTTCAGAGGGCTTGTGCTGACTGAGTTGCTTTTGCAGAAGGGGAGCTTCCAGCTGTAGTTGAAGTGTTTAAATAAGGAAACCAAGAACTACTTTGTTGTTTCTGTTACTTTTACTGTACTTCATGTGTGGCATTGAGTTTTCCATATTGTAAATGCCACACATGAAGCCAGAGGACCTTGTTTCTCATCATTCCTAGCTCCTGCCACGTTGTGGCAGTAGGTCTTTCTATTTATTTTACTTTTTTTTACTGGAATGCCCTAGCTTTTGTGTATAAGTCAGCCAACAGAGTCCTACATAATCAACTGTATAATTAACCAAGAGGTAGTTCTAAGCTTCAAGTACCAACATGTTCCACATCCCTACTCTGTTTAGAGATTGAATGAAGAAATTTGGAGGAATTTTAGAAGCCTGTGCAATTCTGAGTTGCTCAGCTGTGGGAATTTGCCTACATTCCCCAAGTCGGGGAGATTTAAGAGACCTCAGTCGATAACACCTAGAACTATGGAGAGGGTCACAAGTTTTGTTTCAGTCCGGACCACTGGGTGGGTGTGTTTTGACCAAGCATTTGAGTACAGGATGTAGATGCCATTACGAAGAGACAAAATGGGTCCAAGACATGAGAAGAGAAAGCAGTTTTGGAGTAGGGGCTGGGTGGGAAAGGCAGAGTAACTCCATCAGAGTATGTGCTCATGGAGAAACCTCCAGTATAGCCATGGAGTTTAATATAACTGTGGGGTGGGGTCCCAGCTTCTCTTTAGTTTAAGCAGAAACATGATCTCTCCAGTTATCTTGAAA
The DNA here is from genome assembly GCA_013397935.1 of Dasyornis broadbenti. Classification (NCBI taxonomy): domain Eukaryota; kingdom Metazoa; phylum Chordata; class Aves; order Passeriformes; family Dasyornithidae; genus Dasyornis; species Dasyornis broadbenti. The sequence goes on along the minus strand of VZRN01005751.1, from coordinate 1,090,972 downwards.
CAGCTGGTGATCGAAAAGATCATGGAAGTCAGAGTATGTGAAATAAACTGACATGGTTTCATATCCAGGTCTCCCCTCAGCTTCTTTATGTATTTTTTTTCTGGAAAGGAATAAAATAAATTAATGCCCTAGGCATCCATTGGGACAGAAGTCCTACTTTGTCTAATAAACACTTAGGGAACCTAAAGGGTTCCTTAGGCTGGCTAAGGAAACCTCTTGGGGTTTTTGTGTTGCTAGTCCTGCACTGAGAGATGGTATTCTCTTCCATTCTTCTAGTTTCTCCCTCTTCCTCTCTTTCACTCCTTGCTCCATCTGGCTTTTGGTCGTTCCTGCTGTTTTACAGATCATCTCCTGTTAATCAAAGCTGTTTTCCCTCCCCCACTGATTCAGTTTGTTGTTTATCATGAAATGCATTAGCTTAAAGTTAATGAACTTCCACTAGAGCTCTTTCCTTTTACTTGCTGCCATGAAGCATCAATCAGTATCACAACAGTAAGTGCTAGTTCAGTGTGGATGACATCTTTAGAAGCAGGGATGCAGCTGAGGAGGTGAAGGGAAGTGGCTATTTAGAGCTCAAGTCATCAATTAAATTACTCAGTGATAAAGTCACTGTCTTGTTCTTCAGTGATGTTCATGTCATGTTGCTGTGTGGGGAGGTGGTGATGCATCATTACACTCTGGTGCTTTGTGATGTTGTATCAGCGCTGGAGATATTTTGGGATAGTGCCAATATTCTGCAAATTTTGCAGGCATGAGATGCTATAATGAGCAAGAGAAATAATTACTAAATCACCACTCCCCTTAGACTGGGAGCCAGGACTGGAACTCAGCTTTCTTTTAAGCACATTTCCCAGAGTGACAGAGGCGGCTTCCTCGCTGCTACCAAAACCGCATTCTCTGGCTGGCTGGAGAACATGTTTTTATGTCTTTATGCCTGCTTCAGGAAGTGACATTATGTTTTTCCCAGCGCTTTTGAAACCTTTCAGACAATCCTATAAAAGAAAACCAATGTTGCTTCTTGTGTGTGCTACTGCGAGCACACTGAGAGTTCTCCAGACCTTGGTGTTGCTGTCTTAGTCCCTGGTCTCTGCCTGAAGATTTGCTGTGACTTGAAAGGAAGGGATGCAGTGTCGTTGACCATTCCCCTTAGAAGGTTCTGCAGAGGAAGCATGAACCAGAAAAATATGGACATTCAAAATGAGGAATAACCATTTGACAAAGGGAGGGACTCAAGAGCCTCCAAATTACTTCATCAACTGACTTGTTCCCTAAACTCAATCTGGCATGGAAAGCCTAGAAATGCTCTTAGACACCTAGCTAAGACAAAATGTCTGTGCACTGTCAGCCAGTCCTGGCTGTAGCAATGTACTGTGTTCAGTGTTCACCTAAATTCCCATGATTAAACATTTCTCTTGCCCAAGTCTGCTGCTTCTGAATTTTGTAGACTCATGCTTTTGGGAACTGTAGCATGCACTGAAAGCCATTTTGCTGTTAACAATTTGCATGACAATACCATCATAAGTATATGGAACACATGATTACAGTGGCATTAATTAAAAATATTTATCGGTCTACCCTGTTGCCAGTGCCTGAAGAGGTTTCTAAGGGATTTCACTGGCAGCACTGTAAATTATTTGTCAATGAATGATGAAAATATTGGGTTATTTATACTTCAAGGATATCCTCTTAATAAGCAGCTGCCTGCCTGCTGCCCTCCTTAAATTTTTTTCCTCCTTCAGAAACATGTCGAAGGTGGAGTTCCACTGTGGAAGTTAAGATACCATGTTTATATTTCAAAAAGCAAGCTGAATCTTGGAGTTTGTCTCCAGCTGAGAGAAGCACAGATTTAGAAATTACAACATTGGTATTGGCTATCTGGAGCTTTAGGAAGTGGCTGAGAGCTGGCAGTCAATTAAAACTGGGCTGGAGTTCAATATCAGAGTTATGCTGCCTGTTTTTGTAGGATGTGTTTGAATCCCGGGCTATGCTGCAATATGGTTTTGATGTAGAAGTATGTAAAAAGGAAATGTAACCCTTAAGAAGCTGTCTGCATTTTCTGGTACAGACAGGTTGTTCTACATAACTCGAGTTCAGGACCATATTTGGTCTGGAAAGTCGCACCCCATGTACTGTGGTGCCAATCCTGACCCCATTTTTTGTGGTGTAAACATGGGATAAACCTGATAACTTTGTTCCTTTGAGCAAAAGGCTGTGATACATGTGTTTTGCAGTGTGACCAAGGTATGTCTTGCTGTCTGCAGCACAATGCTGGCTTTGGAGTGAGTGCTATGCAGTGGCAGAAATAAGAAATAGTGCTTCTGCTTGACAAGGAAAGATGTAATCCATGTATTCCGTAAATTAATGTGGATGTCTAGTGGTTTGATTCCCAAACTTCCCAGCTGTGATATGGAAGATCTACCTGATTGTAGCAAATCTCTCTGCCCGGCATTTTTAAATAGCTAGTTTGTGCAGCTGCATTCACATTTGCTTTCATATAAGGACCCTGAACTTTTCTTTTTACTCTTTTTCTTTATATAACTGTGGCCCCTTTCAGTGGTTAGTGTGCTGTGCTTTACTCACATTGAGCAGCACCCTAAAAGTAATTTGCCACATCAGCTCAATGTGATTGGTGTTCAGATCTGTTAGTGCTATCACATTTACTGTTCACTGCAATAATATTGCTCTTATCAGACAAAGCAGATCAGACTTGTAATCCAGAGACCTCTGGGGTTTTTTTCCCTTTTTTCCCAGTATAGTTTGGGGCTTGTAATAAGAGCACTTTGGGAGCATTTGCTGCACTGTTGTGTATGCATGAAAAATACCACCTCCCGGCCCCACGAGTTGGAGAACAAGTTTCTAAAAGGAATATTTGCCCTAAGGGTTTTCCCCAAAGACACTGAAACTAATTAAAAGGCTCCCATTAACTTCAAGAAGTTTTGGATCCGATCACTGGTGTTTTTTGTTTTCGGAGTGCTGCCTGTAACAGGGATTTTCGAGCCATGGTGCAAGGCAGCCTCACTCCAGTGGCGTTCCTGTTCCCAGCAACTGATGCCCCTTGGAACAGGCAACAAATGTGTAAAACAGATTCACCTCTTTGTAAAACCATTCTCAGTTTAAACCATTTAAACTTGCCTTCAAAAAGAAAGGAAATAATTATTCCATTTGCTTTAAGAGTTAATTACACTGGCAAACTAGACTGTGCAATACAGGAAGGATCCAGGGATCTTCAACCTAGGAGTGAAGTCATGCCCCTTACCAGTAGAGAAAAGAATGGTAATTGCCTGCTGTGAGTATGAACGTATTTTGCTGGCTAGCAAAGAAATGGCATTGACAACTGGCAAACCCACTCTGCTGAGGAAAAAATGTATTTTTGAGGCAGGCACACAGCCAGCATTTTCATTCGGGAAGTCTCATAAGTGGAATCAAAACTCTTGCGGAGGTAACATGAAACTGTGCGTTAGAAGGTTGGTTTTTTTAATCCCACATTTAATTCTGTCAACATTTCATGCTGGAATAAGAAAAATATTCCTTAGGTTGGTTTTAGTCAATTCCCCTCATCTTGGTTTCTCCCCCCACCCCAGTTCCTTTCTCCACCCCTCTCCTCAAGACTTCTTTCAACAACGCATTTGTTTAGAAAGCAGTGGTACTTAGGCAAATGGTGATACGGTCTGCTCTGAGATGAGCTGTGTAAGCAGCACCCAGCATTTTGAACCTGGCCCTGATTTGGGGATGTGTTGGAGACCATGGATTCACGTAGGAGGGGTGATCTGGTGGACAAGAGGCAGGTCTGGGGAGTGGCAACCCATCCAGGTCACCTCTGGCGCACCTGTGTCTTCTGCAGCCCTTTTGACTCTCACATAGCAATGGCAGTTTTCAGATGAAGTAAGAGTTGCAAAACCTTCATGAGATAGGGAAATTCAATTGAGATGAAAGGGCAGAGCTGAGACCTCAAAGATGGGGCAAGTCTTACACAGCCCATCTAATAGCAGTAGGCACAGAAATCAACTGTTTTAGTGCATTTAGGGACAGAATCCTAGGGTCATGTCTGTAAATACATTTAGGTCTTATTTTGGTCTAAGAAAAGTGGATTTTTCTCTACAAGCCTCAAGGTGGCCATACTGGGAATTGTTTGGTATTGAGGTCTTCTGAAAATCTTCTCTAGAATGTAGATTTGCACCTAATCTTTTTTACTGTAATTAAGAAATGACGACTCGTGAAATATTAACCCTCTGCCATTGTGCTTAAGGATTTATAAAGAGCTGAAACTTTGGCTCATAAATCTGTATACAGGCACTTAAACAAATAGCCTGGTTACCCAAACTGCTGAGCATGCAGCCTTTCCGGTTGATTTTCTAGGGTTTGGCCTAAAAAGGGCTTATAGAGCTGAGCTCCCATTCTTTCCTTTCCTCCCACTCTTTTTAGCGGTTTAAACTGTGTTCCTCTCTATAGGGCTTCACTTTGCAGTGATGTCTGCTGCATTTGCTCTATGTCACTAGCAAACAGAATCACTAAATATGTTGCATGCAGCGTTTGAAATCACAGGTATCCTTGCACTTGCCTTAACATGATACCCTTTCTGTACCAAAAGCTTTATTTCATCAAAGTTCTTTGACAAACCAATTTTTACCTAAATGTCTGCTACTCTTTGTGCCTATCCTGGCTTACCATGCTTCGATGTATAGCATGTAATTGGAGTATGTTTTTGGTATTTGTCAATTAGGAATTAGACTAAAGTCACCTTCCTACTTTGTATACTCTGGTGAACAGCTTTCAGGCAGCAATTGTTTCTTGCCATCAGACAGAGTTTGATTCATAGAAGCCCTCAAGACCATTTCTTGGTATCATTAATTTACCCGGTCATTACTCTTCCTTATAACTTGAACACTGCAATAAGTTCTCCATTGTTTATGATTTAGTTTAGGAAGTCTATCATGTTCAGTCTTCTGATCTTTGTTGGTACATTTGGTGTGGTTCTTTATCACAAAGAACTTTAACTTAGGGGAAATAAAATAACTATTTGATGCCATAAGTTTCTAATAGAGCATCTTTCTCCCCTGACCCCCATTTTTAAAAGAATTCATAAATGAGCAAACTTGTTGCCAGAAAATTGGTTTGTTGGGACTTTTCTATTTGTTACAGAACAAGTAGCATAACGAAATGCAAATGTACAACAATAAGTTGTATAATGTTAGAAGAACCTTTGGAATAGGAGCTGGAGAAGGCATTAACATGAACTTTAAAAACCTGTTTGGAGGCAGGAAATAAATGTTGAGGATTTTTCTAGAAATTATTCGCTGTTGTGCTAGTTTTCCGTTCTGGCAATTTTGTAATGATAGTGCCATAGCAAAACAGAGAACAAAATAAAAATTTCTCAAATTCTTAAAAGATTAAAAAAATCTCAGATGAATGTTCATGCCAGGAAAAAAGAGAAAACAACAAAAGAAGAAGATATTTTAATAGTCTGTCTGGTTTTCCTCTAAACAAAGATGAAAGTAATTTTGGAGGGATTTCTGCTTAGAATGGATTGAGATTTTTTTGCCCTGCATGGTTTTATAGTACTGCATAAAAATGTAATTGATGGAGGTAAATACTAAAGAGAAAATATATTTGTCATTAACTCTGGGAAATAATTTTTCTTTTTACAAAAGCATATATAATAACTTTAATGGGATTGAAAAGTGAGGGGCAGACAGAAGTCCTCTATAGATTCAGGGATATACTGCACCTGCCTACCATTTTATTTGGCCTGGGTATAAATAGAGGTCTTTGGACCAGCTTGTCATTAATCTCTCATCTTTCATTATTATTCAGTAATTTAATCTGCAAAATACTTTAAGTGGAATATTATGACCCTTTGATTTCTAAATGATTTTCCTCGTAGATCTGTTTCCCCTTGTGTGTTTATTGCATTCCTGTGCACATGGAGGAAAGTCTGGGTCTGCTGGCAAGGCTGGAGCAGTTTTCTGAACAGAAAACAGTTCACTCTGACTTTTGAATTGAAAAGTACTTCTAAAGGGAGGCTTTTAAACATCAGAGCAGAACTGAGCATGAACAGACATCGTAGGACTGAGTCCCTTCAGAAGCAGGGCTGGCTTTGTGCCTAGACTTGCACTCACTGAAATTATGAGAGAGGTGTGAAATAGAGCTGTGCTTGGGGTGTGTAAAATAGACCTCTGAATGAAAATGAAATGTACAAGTAGGTTCTAGATGTGTTTCATTACTGTAGGCTCTGGAAGAATTACAGGAAGTAAAAGAACAGCCCTTTCCACTCTCCTGCTACTAGATACAGGTAACTGCAACTGCAAGGAGAACACATTGGTCTCAGGCTATCAAAAAGAACTAACAGAGGTCTCAGCTACCAACTTGTTTGTTCAGAAAGGCATTTACTAATAAAATGAATTTAGCATTTTATTAGTAAATGCTGGCAATAGGAATGTTCAAATGAAAACTCTTGTCTGTCCAAAATTTAAACAGCTCATATGTTTGAAGATGCAGTTAATGTCATTTTTAGTCAGTTTTCATAGAATCAAGTAATGCTTGAGGCCAGAAGGGACCTCAGGAGATCATCTGCTCATCATTTTCCACTATTACCTTTTGCACTTGAGCAAGCCCATGAAACAAAAATGTGAGCAAGCTGCAAAATACTGCCCTGGGTGAAACCTGAATGATGTGGAGATTGGAGAGCAGAAAGATTTTCTTGTATTTCCAATATACTTTCAGAAAAAACAATAGATGTTGAAATGAAGTCCTCTAAACTTTGGAATAACATCTGAACTCTGGGATAGTCATCAAAACCAGACTTGAAAAAAACCCAAAAACATTAAGAGTATTAATATGCAAAGAATGTTTATGAAAGAGGCAAAATTGACATCTGTGAATATCAAACATCTCTGCTTAGGAACAGAGCTGTTGGCAGCATGTGTTTAGTCTGAGCTGGGCTGAGGTAGTGCTTTTCCTCAAGTGAACTGTGTGCCCTGTGTCCACAGCCTTTTAAATCTTCTATTCTGCTGAAGGATCACTCAAAAAAAGTCTCAACATTCCCTGTTTAGAGTGTTAGAAATTGCTTCCTGGTGAATTTTAGCATTTACATCTCTGAAAACTGTAGTTTTGTTATCAATTTCCATTCCCCTTTACTCATGTCTTTCCCAAAATAGGTGATCAAGTATGACTCTGGTATTACTCCTACCGAAAGTCAACTAGTACAACACATGTGATGACTGAGTACATTTTTCTCTCAGTATCACCTCTTGTCATCTACACATCTCCTTCTCCTTACATATATGGGTGGCTCTTGGAGCTACCTACCCCCAAAATCACAGTTCCTACTGCCCAAAGCACACCTTAACTTACAGAAAGCACACCTTAATGTAAAGAAAACTTGCTTCTGGAAATAAAAAGTTCATTGAAGATCTTGTCCTTTTTCTGAGACAACCATCCCATGTGTCAGTACTAGAAATACCTGTCACTTAGGTCTGGAGAGACTCAGCTCTTCACCCCATGTCAATGGATCCTGTACTGGAAATAGACTACAGACCCCTTTAATAATTGCTTTCTTTTGTTTGTTTGCTTTTAGTTAATAGGAAAAAACAGAAACATTGTAAACCAAGTTCAAAGGGAACTTGGTCATCTCTATTTCCCCATCCAGGAGAAAAGGGGTAAAATCTGTTATGAGTTTAGCTATCAATCTAGTAGTAAATTGAATTAATTAAGAAAATGTTTGAAAGCCGAGTTGTATTTCATTCCAACTGCATTGCTGATTTAAATGGGGTGGTGGGAGGGGAATAATGCTTAAATATTCAGCATTTTTATGACGGAGTATCCCTTGTGCTTCCACCACACCTTCTCTGGAGACAAAACACAAAGCATGTTTGGAACAGCTCGTTTCTGTCACGCTGCACAGCCCTGGTGCCTACTGTATCAAAGCCTAGCCCGGAGCAGGGTGAGGTGCTGAGCTGCACCAGCGCTGTTGGCTCCCAGTGTGTGGACATGCAGGTGTGAGCTTGCATGTGCATGTGCACGTTGTGCAAGCATCACAAGAGCCAGAGATCATGCTCTGTGTATGCTCTGTGGACTTCCAAGGCAAGTGAAGGAATGGAAAAAAGGGTTTCCCCAACTGAAAAGCATGCTAGTGAAGGAAAATGAGATTTGAAGGATCAGCAGGCAGGAGGGGAGTAATGCTAGTTAGAGTTTTCCAAAGGCAGGGAAGGAAGGCAAGTCTGGCCTTTAATTCTGAATTCCATGAGCAGGACGAGGAGGGAAGTGTATCTCTGGCATTTATTTTATGTCAGGATTTTGTACAAGTGTCTGTGTCACTAATTTGTATCAGATATTCTCTGGTTCTTACAGTGTTAGGCAGGCTCAGCAGAGTGACAGATATACTCAATGAAATGAGAAAAATGACATGCACAGAGATGGAGGCTGCTATTCACCAACACGTAACAAAAGGAGGTAGTGTAAATAAACATGTTCATTTCCAGCACACATGGGAAGTCAGGCATTAATGGCAAAGCCTATCATCCTGGTGGTCTTCAGGCAGTGGTACTGGTTCAAAACCCAGCGGATCTTACCCGCATTCCAGGTGCTAAAGACTTTGATTCGGTCACTTAGACAGCCTTTTATGTGAGGTGTTGGACGCAAACACAGAGCCCTGGTTTCAGTTCTCATCTCTGACACTTGGCCTATTTCTTTCTGTTGACATGAGGGTTCCCAGTTTGAGCCTCTGCTCAAGGGTGAGTGCCTTGGCTGTTGGCTTACAGTCTGGTGCACCTGGGAGCCAGCCTTGATCCCCAGATGGAGAAACTCAATTGGGTGGGAACACATTAAGACACTGATCTGAGCCTAATGTCACCAACCACCAGCAAGGTGGGTGTAGCTGGTTGAAAACACATGGCACAGGGAACATGAGCAGACATCCAGATGTGGTTATATAGAAAAGGGTCAACAAACCCCAAACTGGGAATTTGTGAATTGAGAAATGATGAACAGGCAGGACAGACAAAACATTTGACCAAATTCTGAAGCATGGACCAACTTGTATCAAGGTCCAGCCATGGACTGTGAGTCTTGCTGCAGCAAACACTGCAGGATGAAGCTGGAGTGGTAGCAATACTAATGTGCTGTTGATGAAGTTTGGCTTCTTATCATTTGTAAAGAGCTCTGGAGTGCACTATCTGCTAGATTAACCTGCACTGATTTCACATCCATTTATATGGGAAGACATGTATTTTTAACATTAGTTCTGCTGCATGTTTAAATGAGACATGCTTTACAATGTAATTAAGAAGCTCTTCGCGCAGTTGTCAGCTCACACTTTTCCCACTTTGCTAATGCCTTCAATGCACAAAAGCCATGAAGAAAATCTTTCCGTGACATGATGGCATTACCAGCTCTTTTCAAGTGGGAGGACTGTACTCCTACACAGCAGATTTTCCCTGTGTTGTGGTATTCATGCAGCAAAGAGCTGTACTTCTGAAGGGTTTCTTGTTTAAGCTCTTTCATGCTTCTTGCCTTGGAGACTTCTTTTAGACTTGTAGCCAAGAGGAGGTCAGGAAGTGCTCCGTGCTGCAGCTTCTTTTTCTGTATATGTTTCTATGTGGTTCTCCACAGATCCATGGAACACATTCCCTTCCATCTCTCTCCCTTTCAGAGTAGTTTATGTTTCATTATTTGCAGATGGAAAAATGACAACTTGACAAACAGGGGAGGATCTTTTTATTTAAATCATCATTTTCTTTCAGGCTCTTATGAAGTGTAATGGAGTAACACTGGGAATGCATAAACCAATCAGATTTTATTTGCCCAGTGCATGAAAAACGAACTTCCGTGCACATTTCCATGCAAGATTATTTTTAGCTGTCATTCTGCTGATGGAATTTGCCCATCTTTATAACTTTCCAGTTTGGCCAAACTACTGATGTATTTACTGATGCCATTACTGCCTTTGATTTTAGGGGGCTGAGTATGGCTTTGTAAAGTCTGTATTTTCACTCTTCTGTACTTCTTTTTTCATTGCTAAGCACACAAAATAACAACCAGGGGTAGATTCAATCTTGAAAAACCCACTAGGAATTTTTAGCAGCCTGAACCATCCCAACTAACCAAAGACACACAAGCTCTGTTCCCCAGTTTTGTTTATTCTTTTCCTACCATGATTTACAGCCAAAACACACTAGCTGTGCTCGCTCCTCACATCCCAATCACAAAACCAGAAAAGACTTTGTAGAACTGAGCAACACTGTTAAGCCCTTGTCTAACAGTTTCAGATTCATTTAACCATGAGTGCAAAGTTAATCAAGCTTCACAAAGATCTGTGTATGATCTCAGTCATGTTAGTAGGAGCTCCGAAAAGTGGTGGAGTTTGAGGACAGCATCCTGCCTGCTGCTTGTGCCAAGCTGCTTCTCTTGTACTTCTTTCCCTGCTATAGCATTTCAGTTCTGTGGAGGAAAGCACTGAGAGGATGAGGCCTAAACTTTCCTGTGTCCTATGGAATTAGAATAGGTGTTTTTACAGAAATTGATGTCATGGAATCAAAACAAAATGCTTTTTTTGGTCTGTGATTTGATCTGAATCATGGTTTTTACTGCAGTATAAGACAGTTATGCTGTTATCTTCAACCTTCTCTCCCCAAAAATCAAGCTATAAAAAACCTGTCTAGATTTTAGCCACCTGGTTATAGTTAGTTTCTTATTTTAAAATAGCTTTCAAAATAGATCAGACATTACACCGTTAAAAACAATTTTCCCTGTAGGTATTGAATATCAGACAGGGCTTGTAGTAATAACTGATAGGTATCTAGAATAATCTTCAGTATGAACTGAGACTACAAAGATCTGTCAATCACTGTATTTAACTTTAAACACAGATGATTTGAATTCATGTTAGCAGCATGAGGAAGTTAAAAAGATGGAATGGTGCTGTTGGAGAAAAGATGATAGGATTACCTCTGCTGTTAGCCTTTCCTGTTACTTGTTTGAAATACTAAATCAAGGTGAAGTTTATGAAAAAGGCTACAACGGGGGTTTGTAACTCTTCATTCCTGCTGGGATTTTCCTATTATAAATCTGCTGTCAGAAGTAAGTGCTTTACATGTGGCTTAATTTTATGCAGGCACAAACACCTTGGTTCAACACGTTTTGCCAGAGACAATCTTGACTATCTTAATGCAACAGAGTCCTCATTAACAAGGACCTGTGAAAAAGAAAAATGCACACATGCTCTTTTGTCATTGGTCATTCATGAGCAGCCTGATGAAAACTGAAATAAAACATAAATCCCAAGGTCGTGTGGAGCTGATGTGGAGACATGAGTGTTTGAATCACACAGCTTATGTGAATTATCCATCTTGGAAGAACATTACACTCCACCTTTTGAATGAAGTTTCATTAATGCAGTGGAAAGCTCACAATTTCTATTTGTTCTGCTGTGGCTGCTGAATTTAGCACTACCTCCAGTACCCACCCCCAAAACAAACACCTCTGTTGAGGTGATTTTTCCTATGTTATCCAACTATGTAACCATACAGGCAACTAGGAAAATGGGTTCCAAGATGCTGGTCAGACTTGCTTGTGCAATTTTTCTCCATGCAAGAGCCATCAAGACAAATTGGTAGCACTTTGCGGGCTTCATAATGCATTTGTCCTGTTCATTTCGAGTTCTGCATGCAAACATAGAAAGTCAGGATCAGGCTTCAAAAGAAATAAATGCCTGTTTGCATATTTCCTCTGAATGTAGGCACTGTTTGATATACTGGGCTGTGTTTCAGGTGTGCACCAAGTTTGTTACCACTATCTGTTATCTTGTTCTCAGGAACCAGTATCTGTTATCTTGTTCTCAGGACATGGATGTGAAATTTGCCTTCAGGCACTCAGAACTGAAAGCAGGACTTGGAAGTTTGTCCCATCTAAAAGAAATTATTAACCTGAAGTCTTAAGAGAGGGAATCTCACATCACAGGAAGAGACATCTGTCATTATAGTGATGAAAGACATCCTTACCCCCAACCCAGTGTGTGCTTCTGTGTTGCTTTAGTATCAGATTTTTAAATTGCCATTCAAGTATGACTGCATCCCTTAGGCAGTGACTGCATTAAAGTTAGGTGCAGAAGGAATCTCTTCTTCATGCAGTCCTGTGAAATTTCAAATTTCAAAATATAATTTTGTTCCAGCTTGAAGGAAGACTCCAATGTACTAACACTCCACCTTGAGTAAAATTTTGCCTTATTTTCCAGTCTGGTTACTGAAAATATTTATGTTTTAACAAAACTGAAATCTTTCAATTTGACTTTGCTTTACCTCATATTTTAAAACAGTCTAAAAGTAAAAATGCCAAGAAGTACTTTTTAATGCAAGGCCCCAAAAAAAATCCACTCAGAAAATGTGAAATCAAGACATTTTAATGTTTGAAGGCCTGCCTCCTCATCTTGGTTTCTTTTTTTAATTTTTCCACTTCTACAGAGGAAGTGGCACCATTTTGCAAAAGTCCAAGATTTTACAGAGCTGCACCTTTTTGCCAGAATATGACTCTAATGTTGCTGGCTTTTGTGATCTGGCTATAGTTGGAAGAGTCAACTGATGAAACATAATGTGCTTTGAATTATCACAGCAAAACGCTTCGCTTGCGGTAAATTCATTGGCGTGTATGCACGTTGTGTTTCCTCAGATCAGGATGACAACCTCATTGCTGCCTGGTTTGTGGCATCCCAAGTTAACCCCAAGTTAACACATGTAAATTCGCAGCTGTGAGCTGTGTTACAGCGAAGGGACACAGGGGCTGAAGCCAGCAACTTCTTTCTTTTGTTTTCCTAAAAATAATAATAATAAAAAAAAAAAAGATGAAGAGGTGCTTCTTCTAGTAAAGGATCATGAAGTAGCATGACCCAGCTTATTTTATCTCCTTTTGTACAGTTCTTGTGACTTAACACTTTTGTCTGTAGCTGAGAGCTTCCAAGAGCTTGCTGAGGAGAGGGTCTTGGCAGTGTTTTGGGAGAAAAGGAAGGATTTTAATTTACAGGCAGGCATTGTATGGCACTTCAAAACATACATTTTCCAAACAGGGACAGACATAAAGTAGCCACAGAAATGCTTTTCCTAGTGAGTCCAAACTGTGAAGTGGGAAAACGGAAGCATATTCCAGTGAGTGGTTGCGGTGCAATTTAATATTCCCATGTACCCCAACTGCAGGTGCAGTCTGCCTGTTTAGACATCTGAACCTACTGAAGTCTGTTGAGCTTAAGCACAGAAAAACACACCTGATCCTCCGAGTTGCAACAGATCAACTGGGTTTTACCCATAGCAATTGGGAGCTTGGGTGATGGGGGTTGGGTTTTGTCTTTTTTTCATTTTAATTAGTGTCTTACAACCCAAGTTCTCAGAAAAGCCTTAAAGCTCACCTGAGAATCCAAATCAGAGGGCATTACTGTGTCAAAGAGATATCTACAGGTGGGTAGGGCTCCTGGTGTGCACAAAGCCCCAGATTGCAAGGGAAATTTTGCTATCTGCTTTGGGAAGACCAATGCCAGGCAGGCTGGAGAGGGGCCAGGAGGAAGGAGGAGGCCTTCCTGGGGGCGCGTGAGACTTTGAAGCGTGATCCCGAGCCAAAGTGGGGTGGAAGGGTGGGAGCGGAGGCGAGAGGCAGCCAGGGCAGGCAGCAGGCACAGAGCTGCAGGAGCAGGGAGGGGAAGGCAGGGGTCAGGGCCCAGGAGGTGTGGGCAGGGGTTTCCCAGCCCTGGGGAGGGCAGCACCGGGAGCTGGGTGCTCTCCAAACAGGTTGCAACAAGCAGCTGGGGGGAACCGGCTGTGTTTTTTAACAGCTGGTTTGACATAATGAGGGCTGAGCAGCTTCCAGAGCAGCCCTGATCACATACCTCAGGGGAAGCAGTGGCTGAAATATCAGTTTAGGAATCAGGAGACTGGGATTTTTTTCTGTCATCTGCAGCTGTTTTAGGAGTGACTTTGGGCAAGAAGCTGATGTGCTTGTGCCCTGGTTTCTCTACCACCAAAAGGTGTTGCTCACCTGGCTACCCCCAAAACTGAGTCTCTAGAAGTGGAAGCTTCTCCCCTTCCAGTGTGGTAGAACAAAAACATGAAATTGAAAATGAAACTAAAATATGGCAAGTTCAAAACTGTCAGAGGGAATTCCTTTTTCACATACGCTGATGCAAATCATGGCTAACACCAGTGACTAAGGTGAAGTGGCGTCAGTGGGAAACAGAATTAAGTGGGGTCTGTTTAGTGCCTATAAAAGTAATAAGCACACACTCATCAAGCCCTGACCTGGCTTTTCTTTTTTAGTTTAAAATTTTTAATAAAGCATATTTTACCCACCTTTTCCTATGAAAAATGTTGAAATTAATCTTTGCTCATGTAAAATGCATTTGCCGTATGACTAATGGTTATTTTTAAAGTGCTGAATTAAATATATGCATGTGTGTGTCAAGGAGACAGAGAGAGGGAGTTTTTGTGTATTTGCTGTGGTAATTGTTTATGAATATAGTTGTTTTTTCCAATTATCCTTTCCTGTTTTCATATATTAGCAGTCTTGTCTCCATTTCTGTCGGTTGAGGTATGATAAACGTAGAGATTTATGCTCTCAGATATTTCAGTTACAAAAGCATCTGTTACATCTTAAACATTGGGTATTATTCATAAAGTGCCACAGAACTGAACTGAGATGGAGGGATTTGTGGGAAAGATGGCATTAAAAGTTAAACCATGGTCATAAAACCAGCTATGTGGCCATTCAGCTGATTTCTGGGCCTTGGACTGAAGAGTTATCTTGTGTTCAAAAATAAAGGAGAAACTCTGAAAGGCCAGAACTCGTGCTAATACCTGAAGGAGAAGTTAAACTCAGAGTCAAGGCTGGAAAATTTCACCTAAGGCATATTATTATGGCTTCATGAGCAGAGATACAGTATGGAAGCAGAGAATTAACTTCTTCCACAACACTCAGATTTTGTAATCTTGCTCATGCAAAAACACAGTGGAAAATAGGAGAGGTGGCCTACTGAGTATAAAGTCATTTGCTTTTGGAATAAGTGAGTCTACAAGTGATGTCCTAGTCCCCTATGTGTCAGTAGTAACAGTCCCACAGAATTTACTTGGTCCGCATTGTACTTAAGGCTTTAAGTACCCAGTGCCCAGCTGAGGCAACTGCGATTGACCTCTGTATCAGGCACTGTGTAAGTGCCAGATAGATCATCTGTCTGTGTGTGTGTTTAATGTGAAAGCAGCTTTTGTTTTACAATTCCTGCAAATGCCATAGCTTGTGGGGACTGGTTTTCATTAACATACTTAAGTTTTTGTGATTTAACACTATTGCACGATCTGAATGTTTGAAAATGACTTGAGCCGGCCCTATCCAGAAGTCTGCCACGTGTCTCGGTGCCCTTTCCCAGGGCAGGAGTCATTTCACGCTGTTGGCATGGCATGATTTCCTCCAGCAGCACAGCAGGAACAAATCCTCACAGGTTTCAGAGGCTACATAGTTTAGCAACCCCTTCTTCATCCACAGAATTAAAGGGTCTCCATATTTTTCTTCCTCAAGGTTAACTGCAGTTATACTGGAGCAGGGTATTTTAAATTTATACTATTTGGTTTCAGAGCTGGAGATCTGTAAATGCTACTGTAAGGCTTCTGCTGTTCAAACATTATTTCATGTTGGCATTTTTATTTGAAGGCCCAACCATGGCCAAGGAAAGGAAACTTCTGTACTTTTCTTTTGATGTTACATCTTCCAACTGGAATATTTTCAAGCACAATAGAATTGAACATGAGCTTTGGAGAGGGAAAGAGAGGAGAAAAGGGAGTCAGCTAGATGAGGTGATGACTCCAGTGGGGTACTTTGCAGTTTAGTTCTCTGGGGACTGAAAAATGCTTTCAACCAGTGTGATGTTGCAACAGTCCAAAAGAGGAGAGAAAAATCCACATCTGGTCTAGACTGACCAGAAACTAAAAACAAGGGACACTTTGAATTCTTAGACTCTCACCACAACTGAAAACTTGTTCAGGCCAAGGAACTGGAAAATCAGTTTCTTGGGTTAGAGAAATGCTTCCCTGAAGAATCAGAGGCAGCTTTCCATTTTAATTGGTAAAGAAATTCTTGTATTCTGAAGCAGTGATCCTATCATTTCAACCAGTGCAAAGGTTTGCAGTCAGGGCTATGAAGAGCTTAGTGAAATGCTACAGTAAAGCAAATTTTTTCTGTGACATTTTCTTGCCATTTGGCTCTGATAGTCTATCATTTGTCACAAAATGGAAAAATAGGATCTGTCTTCATAATGTACCAAAAAGTAGTCTGACTGCAAACACAAGTCAGGAAGAGGTGCAGGGACAGGAGCTGAGTGGTGTAACCCTAGATCAAGAGATGGTTATGAGAAATCTTATACTGGGGACCTGAGAATCCCCTGACCAGGAGTAATTGAATGTGGTAATTGTTAAGGAGAGCTTTGAGAAGAAATGTTGAGTAAAAATTACTTACGTTGTGCTTGTTTTAAGAGGGAAGTGTAGTAAATTTCAGGACAAATTTTTAAGTGGCAATAGCACAGGCACGGCCTATGCTGTAGGCAAAATAAATTTTCTGAACTAAATGACTCCTCTTAGTCAGCCAGGCTAAGTGTTTGTTTTTGGGTGAAATATGTATTTCCTTCATTGTGCTTGTACAAGGATAGCTGAAGCCTGAGAGGAGGACTCTAGGGATCTGGTTGTAATGGCTGATAATAACACCTGCCCTCTGTGGGATGAGGGGTGAAGTCTTGCAGAGACTGGCATTGCAGAATAAAGGATGAGATCAGAAAACCCTTCTTAGGTGTGGCAGAGATATGGGAGATGTACTTAGTTTTACAAGAATCAAGAAAATTGGGATTTTTCCCTTAGTCCTACACTTTTAAAACTGATGTCATTATTAGTCTACCTACTGTGAATCACGTTAGGCTAAATAAATTTATCCCATGGAGAACTGCCCTGCAGTCTTCTGGTTTAAAATTATATATGAGTCAAGCATTATATTATTTTATGCATGAATTTTAGAACCATATTTTCTTCAAAATTATTCCGTCAATATACTTGACTCTGGTAAAAGTAGTATGATTCCTACAGCCTGTATTTTACTAATATGCAAAGCTTATCTTTTACATATGAGCACCACAGCACTTTGATAACAAAACATGACAAAAGATAACATAATCAAGGCAGTTTGCAGATGCTAGGCAGTCTGTTCTTGTAGTACTGTGATTTTTTTCCTGGTCTTGTAGAATTGCAGTCAAGTAACATACAGACAGACCATTTTCTTCAGACGATTAAAATCATGTATATGGAAAGTGAGGGAAGAACGTCTTATACTTCTGTTCAAGTTTTATCAATGCTGTGGCTGTAAGATGGTTCCAGAAATTCATTCATCAATTCTATCCTTTCTTTTTCTTGTTCTCTTTTCATCTGATGGCCATTGGAAAGCACAGCTTCACTCTGCTGGTTCGTGAGGACGAGATGGTGTGTTGGGAGTGTTCTCTATCAGGGATGGGGAACTTCACAGGGAGGACCTGAATTTTTTGTATGTTCCTCCAGTGCACATTTAAGTGTTTTTCTGGGTAGTGAGCAGCAGTACCTTGCATGCATATAATTCTTGCCTGCAAATATACTTGAAAGCTCCAGCTCACATGAAATTCTCATCTGAAATTTCTTGCCTGTTTCATGGAGCTTAGGGCAAGTTGTGTTCACCTCTCTGTTTTTTTCTCAGTATTGAGATCTGAGTAGTGTTCCTTGCTTTGGCTAAATCAAATACATTTTAGAAGGCATCTGCCTATTGCCAAGAAGAGCCCTAATGCAAGAATATTTCCATCTGGGATGACTAATATGCACCCAATGTATGTCCAGTCTCACATCACACTCTGCAAACAAGATCCACTGATGAATTAGTTTCAAAGGGCAGTCAAAAGATGAAGGTGAAAAACTGGACATATTTCAAAAAATTACATTATATGAAAAATAGGTCATTCAGCCAGATTGCAAATCACAGATTTTCAAAAATGTTGAATTTCAGGTAGTCCTATTTGAAAAAATATGTCTTCCCTTGCTTGTTGCATATTTTGCTGGTGATGGAAAGAACATATTCGTAAAGGAAAGACAGTGTTTTAACTTAGCATAATGCCAGCAGTATTCAACTCGTTTGGTCCAGGCTTATGCCAATATAAATACAATGCATTTGTCCTTGTTCAGTTTGTAGTTCTTTCATAACAGAAGCAGCAAAGTTATTTTGAACAGTTGTAAATATAAAACTGATACCGTGGTTTCTTGTATTTCATAGTTGCAAATATGGAGTCTGCTTTTTGTGAAGACACTTGATTTTATTGAATGTGTCATATGCATGGCTGATCCTTCTCATGCACTGAAGGAATGTCAATGCTGATATAAAACCCTATATAATAACCCACTGGCTTCTCATGTATCACTGACTCAGTCAATAAAATATGTAATTGTGATGCTAATTAAATTGCGATTTTAAAACTGCGTCTTTAACAAAGGGATTTTTTGTACCTACCCAGAATCAAAACCAGAGCTATCAGTCTAATTCAGTATAGCTGTCAGTACTAAAAACAATTCACAGAAGCCGCAATTTCTTAGCTTCAGAGGTGTAGGTCTGAAGAGGTGTAAATCCTTCACCCAAGAAGAATGTACAACATGCTGCCTGCTGTTTAATTGGTGCTACATGTATTAGCAGAGCAGAGACCTATAACTACATAAATCCCCCCCCCAAATCAGCTATTTAGTAATCTCTTTGGTCAGTACCAGTGCTAACTGCCCAAAACTGGCAATCCAAAAATGGCAAAACAGTTTTCATCTCAAGAATTAAAACCCTAAGCCAATGTCATGTGCAGTCCTCTCAGATACAATTATTTATTCTAGTATTCTAGTTTGTCTTGAATGTGCCTGGTATGTTTTCATATGCTGTAAAAATAAATACAGTGGTTTAAAGCCCTGGAAAATCCAAGTAGGTTTAAATAGTCCAGCACTGCAGAAATGCAGAGTCTGATTTTCTGAGATCATCTGTGCTCTCTGTGAATGTCTGATCCAATTCAGCACATCTGGGCATTTCTTCTGCAGGTGCCAGGGAGTTGGTCATGTTTTCATAGGGCTTTCTTGTGCACCACTTATTCCAAGTGGTTGTGGTGGCCAAGGCAAAGACCAGGCGTAGAGCAGGCTTGTTGGAGCTAGCAGTTGGATAACATTTGAAAAGTAGTATTTACACCCTGATGAAAAAAGAAACAGGTTTGTAGGGAGAGCTCATAGTCTTTTATTAGGGCAATTTCTATAGCTGGAAAAAACAGACAAGCTTTTAGACAGACAAGACCACTTCTGGTCTTGAACAGAAGCAGGAATGTTCAAGCTAATACCAAGATGAAAACAATTGCTCTGCTTTTACTTTGTCAAGTACTGTTCAGACTGAGTGGCCACCTCCTAGAGCTTGGAGAGTCATCCAGCTCTGAGTTAAGAATAAAAGGTTTTTGGTCCGGTTATCTCCGTCTGTATTAATCCCACATACAGCTCCACCAGTTTCAATAGACAAACATTGTTATCCAAGCATTTAATGATCATTTCCATTGAGGATTTGTTTATTTACAGTAAAAGGCAGGGTGGCCTTAGTGGGCAGGATTCTAGGCTGAAACTGAAGCCCACTCTATCCTCCCTAAGCTGCTGGTCTACTGAGTGATCTGCAGTGAGTGGGTCTGTCTTCAGCTGCTGTGTGGTAAACGGGCATAACAAAACTGGCCTCCTTGTAAAGTCCTTTTATATCTACAAAGGAGAAGTGTTGCACAGCAGCTATGCACTTCTTCATTACTAGCTCTTTTTCATGTGGTTTATTTAATAGACATTTCAGTTCTGATAGTGTTACACCCTGTTCTCTCCTGAACAGGGTGTAACACTACTACTGGTGCTGGTAGCATCTCTGTGTTTGCCAAATGTGACTAGAAGATTCCTGCTATGGTGATGTAAGCAGTTATAAAGTTATTTTTCTAAACTTCCTAATATCAGATACACTGTTAAAAGGGAAAGGCGACATATGTTCAGGAATTACACAAATTTCTTCATCTCCCTGGACAATTACTGCAATCTGAGTGGGCCACATGTGGAAATGAATAACTGTGTAGATGTTCACAGATTCTCCAGTAAATGTACATAAATGCTATCTTTGTCACATTTAAATAAAACACAGGAAAATGAATACAGAAGCATTTCCCATTATTCTTAATATATGTCTATGTGCAGTCAAATGCACAGAAGCAAACCATACTTGGGCACAAAAGCAAATGTGTGTACTATGAATATGTGTAAGGATGAATACATTGGCATTAAATAGTGTGCAATATATATATAAAAATTATGGCAAATAAACATTTAGGTTGCAGAGCCAAGCAACATTGGGTAGTCCAGAATGCAGGTTTCTTTGGCATTCTTAAATAGGATATTAGAATATGTAGGATGATACCATTTTAATTGCATGATAATATATAAGGCTTTTTTCCTTAACAGACTCTTGCTTCAGCCAGTCAATAGGGGGGCAGTTTTTTAACCTTTCTGGTTTTTATCTTTTTCCGTTCAGTGCTCTGGCCTCAGATCTCGTGTTAGTGCACATGGTCAAAATATTACACTGAACACAGAAAAAAACATTAATCCCCTTCCAAGGTTTAGTTCTCCTGTTGCTTCCCCAGCATCTTAATATGCATCTTAATATGCCACAGATCCTGATGAGCATATCTCTGCAAAACATTTATGCAGGGTGAGAATTCTATTTTCTTTACACCATTATTGCCATCTTGCAAAAGCACTTAAGCACAGGGGGAGAAAGGACAAAAATGTCAGGTTGACAGTTTTCAGTGAAAGCTGAAAGAGGGAACTGTGGGAGCCTTTGCATTTGTAGAATTTGCCCAGTACTTTCTCTACTGAAAGCACAGGGCCAGTTGACTTCAGCTCTGAGCACTTCTGCATTTCAGGCCCCAGGTGTCTGTTGTTGTGCACCCAGAAAATGAAGCCAACCACTCAAGAGAGAGGAAATTCCAGAATTATGTCATCATGCCTACATGTGGGGAGGGGAAAGGAGCTAATCGTGCCCAGGCAATCCAAATTCTGGCATTTGCTAACATTTTAGCATTTGGCTCACAGCCCTGTCATTCTTTTAGCTGAGTTTCTCTGTGTATGTGTATACATTTCTCTGTAAATAAATAAGGACATCTAAACTGCATCTTATCTGCTAAAAACTCTTGTACTGCTTTCTCAGCAAAACTAATTTATTGATATTTGTGCCCTTGGAAAAAGGTGTGGCATGTGTTTTAGCAACCTTTACTTACTTCCATTCTTCTCTACTCAGCTTTAGAAGCAGGAATGGGATATAGGCAAGCAAATAGTTTGATGCCCAAAATCAGGGGGATCAAGGACTTTTAGGGAACAGGAATAAATCTGCTGCACTTCAGTCTGAAAACCTACTACTAAATCTCAAGTTCTAAATTTGCTACATCATCCCTATCCATTAACAAATTGCAAGTGAAGTATTAAAAGACGTTGCAAGAAGCCGTAAAAATCCCAAACATTTCAGTTGAATATTGGCTTAGTTTTCGTTTGCTGCCTGGAAATTTGCTCAAACCCTTCACCTTCTGAAACTTCCCTGCATAACTGGCAGGTTGGAAACACTTTGGAAACAGGTTAAAAATGGAAGCCGAAATCTATATGTAAACAGCTGGTTCTCAGAGCTGCTGCTTTAGGGAATGAAAACTTTTAATGCAAGACTCACAAAACTTTTGTGGGAGTTGGCTTTATTAGTATCTGCCATAAGTGTGTCTGTGTGGATGTGTCTGCACACCATTGTGATCCTATCTGTGTGTGCATGGTACTTGAGGTTAGCAGAGTATTCACTGCGTGCTGTGCCAGGCAGTCACACTGCTCACCTGTTCTTTGAAACTGGGAATGCCTCTTTCTTCCATGCATCCCCGTCTCCACTAGTGCCACAGAGCAATGGCAGAGGGACATTGTTTACCCCCTCCTGTGTCTGTACAGCAGGAGAGCTCTTCTGGCTGACTCTCTGCTGACTGTGTTGGATGTTATCTGTCTTTCAGCCAGTGGACAGCGTGATGTGTTTACCCTGCCAAACTGAACCACCCTGGCTTGCTCTCTAAAAGTTCTTTAGTCCTTCTGTGTAGGGTACCTAGAGAAATGTAGGCACAAAAGAGAGGCATCGTGAGTACCCTACCTTGTTTTCTACTTCAAGTTTCATGGTCTGAAAAATCCCTGATAAAGGAGTGGCATTTGTTAGTAGTGCTTTTAATTCTGGAAATGTCTCCCCATTTATGCTGGATTCCTTCTCCCTTTCCAGCTGGTGAAGCACATGGTTATCCCTCCTCCCTGGTGGCTGGGGAGATGATCTTTCCCTTTTCCCTCCCCATTGCAGTCACTAGCATTAAGGGGGAGTGATAGCAGATTTTATGCCAAGATTTCCTCGTTTTCCCAGTAGGGAAAAGTATATCTGTCCATGCTGTGACACTTCCTTACAGTATGTGGCTAAGCCATGAACTCCAGCCAAGATACCACAGAATCACAGAGTCACTGAGTATTCTGAGTTGGAAGGGACCCACAAAGATCATCAAGTCCAACTCTTAAGTGAATGGCCTGTATGGCAGCAAGCAACATGTCCCCTCTGGGCTTTTGGGTGAGAAGTCCTAGGGCAGGCAATGTGGTGGGAATAATATGGTGTCTATTACGTTATGGAAGACAAAATACAGCTGCATATTCCTATTGGTTGAATGCAGCCTGTCAGCATCACCATCATGCAAGAAACCCGACTGACTGCAGCCAGCCTTCACAAGAGGAGGTGCCAGTAACCAACCAGCTGGAGATCCATGATATGTTTCCCCCATTAACATGGCAGTTTAGAGCGGGAAGTGTGGCTGGCGAAACACCACGACACGAGGAACTGTATGGTGACAGCAAGTTTCTCAGAAAGCCCCAGAGGAACTGCAGCGTTTTTCCTGATGGCTGAATATCCCAGGGCCAGGAAAACATGTGCTCTCTCATGCCATGGACCAATACAGGGCACCAGGGATGCTTGCTATGCCTTGATGGTATGTCAGGCTCCAAAATAACTGCAAAATAATTCCTCCATAGCCCATGGATTTATTCATCCTAATTGTTAAATACTTTTAGGACCAGTTCTATTTTCAATCCTCATCGTTCACTGAATCTAGAAAGCTGTGTGTCTTTATCCTCTCGAGAATGTGAGTGGTTTGGGTGCCAGCCCTGGGCACAGGGAAAATGGATCACATTGCTGTAGCTGGTAACAAGTAATGAGGGCTAGGTAGACTTTGAGCCATTTTGGTGCATCACTGTCTTTCCAGCTCTGCTTGTATTATGTTTTGGTCTGGACAATCAGAACCCTTTTAACTTCAGAGAAACATCAAGGAATGAATGGTTTGCCCTTCTGAATAAAATGAGCACATGTGAGTGTGGGGAGAGAGGGGGAGAGAGAGGTATTTGCATAGGTCAGGAAAGGTCATTAAAACATCTGGCAGTAGTAACTGACATGTGTCAAATTTTAGTGTTCATTAAATTCGTATTAATGCAAGAATGGTTCCTAAGCTCCAAATGCCACTTTTGGTTGCTGTGTTCCCCCAGTTGATGGTGATGACTTTTCAGAACTGTGCCATGCTTGTTTCCTTGCTAGTGGCATCTGACCTGAGGTCAGATTTCTGTTTAACCTATTCCTGTAGGTCAAAAGACAAATTAATCTGGTGAGAATTGAATTGGAAATGAGGTATCTGGATAACAGGTGTCCCAGCTGTGGAATAGCTGCCAGGCTGAAACGTGTTTGTGTCTGTCCTCATGCCATCCAAGAGTCATATCCGAGGTCAGGGAGATACTCAGTTGACATCTGAGATGGGAAGTTATGGGGAGCAGAAGTGGCAGGTGCCCTGTGCTAGCAGATTGTCTTGCAGTCAGGGGGGAAATATCTGAGAGTGTCAGTCTGTGCATAAATGTAGATGTTCCATGTATTGGACATTTTGCTTTAGCTATGTTTGCTACCAGTTTATATGGGTTTGCTACTGATTTATAATTGTAAAGAAGACACACAATTTCCAGGCCTCTTAAAGAGGAGAATCTCACTAATCTTTTTCTTCCTTTTTTATTTTTTTAGAGGATGAAGATGACGAAGAGATGGTGGAGCCAAAAGCACAAGATGACTTAGAGACAGAAAATCAAGACCAGAAGCAGGAAGTGAAAGAAGGTACTTAAAAAGTAAAAAAGATGATGTTAGATGTTTAAAGAACTGGATTTGCTGTTAGTTACTCTCATAGGTAGTTTCCATTATTGAGAACACTGAAATAGAAACAGTCACCAGTTTTATTGATTCAAAACCATATGAGTAGCATAAAAGCAGAAAATTTTATCCCAGTGACCCAGCTGGCAGGCCTGAGAAGATTGTGAAAGGCATGAGACTTGAGCTGTTTAGAAGAATCTACATGTCTTTATAAGTTGAAAACAAAGTAGAGATTCTTGGATCCCAGTACTGGTACTAATTTGTCCTCTGGCTCAAATACCCTGCTTACGTGAAAGACTTAAAATGGGAATGCCAGGCATTCCAGCAGCTCTACAAAGTTGGTTGATCTTCAAAGGTACTTGGAGCCCATAAGTGTCTGCCTGCTTCGGAGGAAAAAACTTAAACCTAGTGGTAGTCAGGAATCTTCCATCAGAAAATAATTTCACTTGAAAAATGTTGTCTGTCAAAATCAAAATGTTTTGTGGGAACTGCCTCAAGGAACTTAAAAAAAACCCCTGAAGCCAGACAGGTCCAGCCCTTCTGCGCATTGCTCTGGCTTGAGATGTTGTCCAGGGTTACAAGAGACAAAAATTCACGTTACTACTTGCTTCTGGTGCAGACAAGAGACACTTGCTTAAGTCATGCATGTCAGCACTGGATGTGGTAGATATACTTGGTGTCTCTTTTCCTTTTCTTGGACCTGTCCTAGATTTCCAGTTAGAAGAAGGATGTGAAATTGGTCTTCCTCATCTAGGAATTTATGAGAGTATTGGCTATTCTAGTGTGTCAGTCAATGCTCACCCCTGTGCTGAGCAGGGAAAAAGAACTAAAATAGCAGCAGCTCCACGGTGAAAGGAAATGGGTTTCTTCTGCAGCATTTCTTACTTTTATCTTGCCAGGACTGCTCAAAATTCTGTTAAGCCTCTTGAAAGGTAGCTTATTTCTTCAGATAGGGGCTAAGACATTTCTTGCTATGATGATCATTACCAGGATAATTCTGTGAGCTTGGTTTTGTTTGATTATCCTAAGATAATCTCACTAGGGGGAAAATATAGTCATTTTACATGGAAGCCCATGAAGTCTTTAACTGGGAATACAGCAGCAGATGCTTATTTCTCATCCAGGGGAGACTGGTATCTTTTCATCAGTATCCAAAAAAAATCTGAGTTTGGTACATAGTGCCCACATTTGCTATCCTCATGCACTGAAATAAGTTTCAGTACCAGCCGTGCCATTTTGATTATAAATTGATCTTTCTTCCCTCTTAAGAGCATCATAGAAATCATTCATGCCATAAATTCTGCAGTGTTCATGGCTCATTTAGGTCCTTGTAGAAACATGGAGAGATTAACTCAGTCCTCCTGCTCCTCATCCTTCTGCTTCTCCCACTGGCCCCAGCCACTGATGCAATGGGCAGAGGAGAGCAGTGGGGATAGCAGAAACGGGGGTCAGGCAAGTCTGCAAAGGCAGAACTGAGGATATGAGCAAGAAATCTGGCAATGTAGAAAAACTTCATTTTTCATGATAATTACCCTTCTTTCCAAAACTGTCAGGTCAGCTTGCATATGGACTTTTGTAGTCACTGGACCTAACACAGTAACTCTTACTGTTGGCAACAGAAAGCCATAAAAACCTCTACCACTGCACCCCATACATAAGCACTGTCCTGAGTTGCTGAATGTCCCTGTAGTATTGAACTTACAGCTTATCCCATATCCATTTATTCCCTCAGAAAAGTGATGCTAATACTTATACTTGGAGAGAAAGCACAAACTCCTGCAAGAAGAGAAGAAGAAAAAAATCAAAATACAAGCCTGAACTGATTTATTTCACTTTTTAAATGGGCTTTCAAGTTAGCTTTTTATGTACTTAGCTCACCAACCACCACTGCCAACATCTTTTATTTCTTTGCTGTGTTTTAGTCAGAGGGCAGTCTCCCCTTCCCTGCCTAGCAGACCCCCAGGAGCAGTAGATCATCTGGGCTGGTTTAGCACTGGTCTCAGGCACACAAACTGCAGGCTGTAAAAGCAAGGCACAGCTTGTTTTAGCAGAACCGGCTTTGTGAGGTGCTAATGTTTGACTGGGTTCAAGGAAGAAGAAAACATGCTCATTGCCTGATAGAAAGTAAACCTGAGCTGAGTATGTGTTGTGATGGATAAAATAGTGGCATGCTGATGACAGGCATTAAATGCTGTGAATCAAATGAAACCGTCATCCCCAAACTGACATGGAACGGAGTCCCATTTTTTAGTGTTTGGTGTCATTCTCTCCCTGTTGGCTTTAGCCGCTTTGCCTACAAAATCCCATTTTCCTCTCTGTTGTAATCACCCTTCTCATGTTCTGAGCAACATTCAGAGTTTGAAGCCATCGTTTGTGTTTCATGGAAGTGATTAAAACCATGTTACAAGTCAAACAGGAGTTTAGAAGAACATTTCCTGTCGGTGCTGCACTCTGTGTGCCTACTCAGAATTAATAGCTTTCTGCAAATTAGCACATAATGGGTTAAAAGCATGTTTATGTTGGCATTAAGTACTCTGGCTTCTTTTTCTCTGCAAGGCAAGACAATATTTTGCAAACTTTTTAAAGAATCTCTAATAGACATTATAGTGGCGCCATTCACACTGCTATATAGTAGTTAAGGCTGTGTCAGCACTTCCATTATGAATCCTGTTTTTCAGGGATTTATAACCCAGCCGTAAAAATTTGCTCTGGGCTGAAATTTGGTTTTAGCTCAGGGAGCACATTTTTTAACAGATTAAAAAATATCAGCGTGGCCTTTTTTGAGTTATAGGAGTGTTAAGAAAAAATCTGTGGGAGAGAGAAGTGCAGGGAGAGAAAGGCAGACCATTTTTTCATGAATATAACTCAAAACCAGGTTGAGATAAAAAATAAAGGTTGGATCCAGTCTGTTCAGTCTCCCTCTCTCCAAGCCAACGGGACAAGAGTGCTCTACTTTTGTAATGGTATTTTAAGAGGAAATGTGATTTTATTTTCTATGTGTTTATAGGTAGTTCAGTTTAATTCTACAGACATTTATTGCATGTCTAATTTCCTCGTCTTCCACCCGCACACCCCAGAGTTGCTCTGTGGGGTTTGGTGGGATTATTCAGCAGTCATGGGTGTTGGCAGGGTCTGACCCTGGTTCTGAACACGTCTCAGCATCGCTGTAAGGCATACAGTGCACCTGCACTGAGGCAGCCTGTCTGGCATGGCACCTCTTGCAGAACTTCACTGCCATGGAAGTGCAAAGGGCAGAGGAACAGCTTGAGCCCCCCAAAATGGAGTGGGAGATGAAGTGACCCCTTGAAGTGTATGAAGTCTTGGGACCACCTTGTGTGTCTTCTGTGGGGCTGCCTGCTGTCACCATGTCTCAGGTGCATGTTCTCCCATTGTTTTTGGAAGAACTGAGTGTGGGATACCTGACGGTGAACTGGGCTGGGCTCTGCCTGTTCCCAGCCTCTCCTGGCCACATAAACAAGAGACTGGTCCCAAACTGTGAAATCAAGTGGGATGGGGCTTTCCACCACCAGAGAGCTCTGGAGCTCCACCTAAGGCCCCTCTCCGTGTCAGTAGAAACCACATGAACAACAGGACAGGCTGGGTCTTGAAAGTGGGCCTCGACCTGCATTTATCTGAAGCCGTGGGCATATCCACAGAAACTTGCACAAAAGGCTGTGATGGGAAAGGCTGGGATCTGCAGCTCCAAAGACCTGCTGTGCCCCACTCTTGCTCTGGCCCTGTGCATGGGACTCAGGTGTCCACAGAGCAGGCTGGGCTGGTGGGGCTGGTTTTGCTCTTGACAGCTCAGGCATCAGAATTGGAAAAGCCGGACAGGTTGTGGTGAGGTTTGTCATGGCCAGAAATGCCACAGTTTCACTGCCACCAACACCACAGTGAGCTCAGGTGGGCCAACCCATCCTTAGAGACAGCTCAGGGATGGTATCCAGCATGGCCCCTGGAGAAGCACAGGCAGTAGGAACAGATCCAAATTTAAGGCTCTGAAATTTGCTACTCCAGAATCAAAAAATATTCAGTGGTTGTGCCATGAAGGGGCTTGCCAGCACAACAAAGACATGGCATGTATCAAACCATGTATGGCACACAGCAAAGCAGGATATGGCATATATCAAGCCTGACACGAAAGTGTGAAGCACAAGAGAAACAGGAGGATCACATGGTCTCAGCAGGCAAGGACTGAAAGCTGCTGAGACCCTCTTCACACCTTGCAGTTCTCACCCTGTACCTTTCAGCCATCCTCCATCATCAGCACATCCAAAGTTTACATGTATTTAAATAGATGCTGAAAGAAATAATACAGCTCTTAAAGGGGTTTTAATAACCTCCTTCTGTCTCTCATTATATCTCTGGGTTGATAACAAGGCTTCTTCCTGCTTTACTGTTTTTATTAGTTTGCCCTTTCTTTTGTTCATTTACTCCTTTTGGTCTTTTGGTTTGTTTTGTCTTTAATGGACTTCATTTCTCTTGTCAAGTTTTTAGAATTGCTGAGATTCCATGAGAATCTTTTTTACATTTATTTAAATGGGGGGGGGGGGGAGGTGTTTGGTTTTTTTTTTTTGAAC
>VZRN01005751.1:1008180-1062047 GCA_013397935.1 Dasyornis broadbenti | reverse complement strand
TGTTTTTTTTTTTTTTTGAAACTCCCTTGGGAGAAGACTCAAATCCTGGTACTTGAATATTTGTAAATTTGATCCTGCACTGTTATCCCAGCTATTTATGTTGTATTTACTACAAACCTGCTTCTGCTGAAGAAGAGCAAATCTGCAGCAATTTTATCTTAGTTCCCAGAGATTCAGGAAGATGTTTTAATATAATTTTTTGTTTCTTTGTTTTGTCCAAAGAAATTTATGGGCAGAAGACTTGATGTGAAATATGGTACTTCTGAGGATTATGCTAAGTCACATGAAATAATAAAATGTTCCTATCTTTTGTAAAGAAGTCTTGAATAAATTGGTTGTTTTCACATCATGTTTAATTATTGTTTCATATTCTAGACCTTCCTGTTCAAGCACAAGTATACAATATCTCTCATTACAGATGAACCTCACAATTTCTTTCCCTTTGGTGTCCCCTGTGCATATGTAACCGTACAGCAATTTAATTTTAAATGTAAATTCCATTTTATTTTGTACAGTATTATACATTAGCATGAACACAGGGCTTTTTTGATACATCTTGTTGATGTCATAGCCCCAGAGCCACTTGGAGAGCAGGCTGCTGGTGGGTTCGGGATCCCATTGATGTCTTGGTGGGTTTGTGGACAGATGGGATGCCCCATGGTCCTGTTAGGCAGGACTTGGTGGCTGCACCATGGTTCCTCCTGCCATGAGCTGTGCAGGGCCACACGTGGGTTCAGCTCCTCTGGGTGGGATCAGAGCACAGACACAACAGTTCATTAGGAAGTTATGGTGTGAAAACAAGAGCTAAGTATGGAGCTTCCTTTGCATGAGTTTTCATTGCACTCCAGGCAATAAGCACGTAACTTTTAGCAGTGGTAAACTACACACTGCACTGGGCTTTGTTCAGCACATGTGAACAAACATAGTTGGTGGTTGGGTTGGGTTTTATGCCAGGGAGAGCAGATACTTGAAGACAAATGCTGTATTCTTACAGGGAATTTCTGGAGATATTGTCACATCACATAGGTCTCTGTGACAAAACAAAACAAAAAACCACTTTGATCAGCTACTTACGTTTCTCAGTTTTCCTTGAAGAGAGCCTGTGTTTCTTGAAAGCTGAGATCAAAGTCACTGTAAGCTCCCAGATCGGAAGAAAAATTGCAGAAAATTACATAGATTCTTTTTATTTTATTTGAGGTAATGGACAGACAGGGAAAAGGAACAAGGAGAAAATGGAAATGGCTCTGAAAGATAAATGGTTAGAAAACCTCCATATCTGAAAGAACAAACCTGTCTGTTTGGGGTTTTTTGCTTATACTTCATGTATTTACAGTAGTTGTAGCAATTTTTTTACACTGGAAAAAGTAATGATGTTAACATTCTTGTAAGAAGAGATTGCCTCAAATAAAACTTCAGAGGCAGCCGAATGAAAGAAGAAAATAAGGCTAAAATATGACGCTTAATATCGCCAGGGGGTATCTGGTGTGTCAGTCAGATGAATGAGGTAAGCTGATTTATGCCCTACAAACTTTAGCCAAGGTGTTCCTGATGGTTTAATAGACTGCTGGCCTCCCACAGATCATTGCTAACTGCGAGGGAGACTTTGCTGAGGTAGAACTACAATCGTGTGTTTCCACTGCATGTGAGCAACTCCCAAGTTGTTTATTTTTTGCGTTTTCCTTTTCTGTTGATTTTGGGTTGTATTTTCTTTGCAGTTATAGTCAGCAAATGGCCGAGTAATAAATTTATATTTCCAAGCTGTAGAGAGGATTTGATTTAGCAAATAATTTTTACCATTTGGAGCAGTTTAAAATGAGTTTTCCAGTTGCCTTTGCAGTTATATTCCCCCTCTTTATGCCATTTTGCTGCATTGTCATGCTCGTTGTCTTTCATTCTTGGGAAGCAATGCTTTAGTGGTGACGATGGGATATTGCCTCATTACAGGCTTCCTTGCCAGATGAGCTCCCTTAGTGCCAATTACTGTTCAGCAGTGGATGCTGCAATAGGTCAAGCTGTACTTTTTGCTAGTCATTCTTTTTCTTTCACATGCTTTGCTTCTGTGTAAAGCACTTAGGGGCAAATTGTGCTCCTGCCTTGGTAATTGTCACTCTGCTACTCAGGGGGACTATGTGTGCGGATGTTTGGATTCTCTGGATGTGTGGAGCTCCACAGGGACCACTAACCTGCTGGTAGGAGACATAGGGCCAAAGCCATAGGAGATCATCAAAGTTTGTAACTTTTTAGCTGCTCTGTCTTCTGAGGGCCAAATTGCTCCTCCACCTTTTGCATTTCTCCTATCCTCTCTGTTTCGCTCAGGTGTAGTGCAGAGATTCTGTCTTTTCAGGGCTAACACTTTGACCACTTGAGGCAAACCTAATGGTGATAGCAGCCTCCCCAACCATAGCAACTCTGAAAGCAGCTACACAGAAAGCAGGGGGAGCTGAGTACTGCAGGAGTGATGACCATGTCACTCCTCCTGCCTGCTGCTGTGCGTTCCCATCTGTTCCTGCCCCGGGCGCTGCTGGTGTCATCGTCCTTGAGTATTGGAGTGCATAAATCCAGTGTGAAGCACAGGAAAAACAGATGGAGAGCAAGGGCCACATTTCCCTGATCACTGAAGGAAGCTGTGTGGCGTGGCACAGAAACTAGAAAAACATTTCGAGCTGCAGCTTGAAACTGTGTCACTCGTTGTTTAATTAAACACTGAGATATGTATGACTGGGCTGGGAGTTAAACTTTGCTGTACAGTGGGTGTTCTCTGAACTGCTGAATTCCCTATTTTGGCTGCTGGTCTTTTAACCCAATATGGCCTAGGGAGACTGCAAGGTCATTTTCACAGGTAAACACCTCAAATATGTAGTGTAAAGCCAAATGCAGGAGACCTTTAATTGCCTGTTAAACTCTTATGTAGAAGTCTCTGTAATTTTGCAGTAAATCTGTTTATGATATGTTGTTTGTGTTCCTAATTATAAATTTGGAAAAATTTCTCTGTCAACAGAGCTTTTCATGGTGGGAATTTAAGCTAGTTGCAAAGTTGACTTGGGGTAACTGTAAAGATACTAATGCCATATCTTGAAATATAAGTAATTCTGAAATATAATCAAAATGATGATTTAAAAGCAGATGTGCGCAAATGCATAATCAATATACAATATTGCCACAATATTGGTATGACCCTGATAGTGTAATTGAGAACAGAATTTTGTACTGTAGTAATAGCAGCATCCCAACTTCCGTTCCCTCTGATACTCACATTTGAGTTATAGTTTACCAACAGGTCATTCAACTGATGGAGACATTGCGTTGGTGCATCCTGTAAAGATATTATTTTTCAAATGAAGGGCCAAACTGGAAATATGGGAAGTAAAGGTTTGGCATCTCTGTGTACATGCAAAGATGCAACTTCATCTTGTGGGGGACATGCTATTCTTACTGCTGCCCAAGACAGCCCCTACCCCTCCCAGGGCAGCTTTGCCTGTGGCTCAGGGACATTTGTTGCTCTGAGTCTTAAGATTCCTCTGCAGGGAATAACAGTGCCTTAAAAAAGCTGGTGTTTGGCTAGTTGTTTTCAGTTTTGCTGCCTCAGAGAATATCTTTGGTTATTCACTTCATTACTTCACAAAAGCTCTGAAGCAGTGACAGAATTTATCAGTGACACCAGGTAGAAACTGGAAGAAGTGCAGGGAGAGATTATGTGAGCCCTTTTAATACAAAGATCTGTAGTATAAGTTAAGAAGATTATTTTATCTTCAGCTCCTCTGACAGGTCCCCTGTTACATAAGTGTTCTGCTTCTTCCAGTTAGGTATGCCTAAACGTCAGTCACGGCCATTTCCTGAAATAAGAACACTGAGTTTATTTAATTTGGGGGGTTTAAGTATTTTCCATTTCAGAATAATAAATATGTAAGTTATAGGATCTCATCTATGTAAAGGCTACATTCTGGGAATATACAGAAGTGGGTTTAGACATATTAAAAACTTCTTAGTCATGATTTTAAGAGTAAAGCTTTGATTTTTCTCCTAACATTGCTACAGCAAGCTTTCATGTCAGAAGGAACCCACTGAAGATGTTGATTCATTGGGAAAGGGGTGAAATGTCATACTCCTAACTATATATTTTCATTTTCCAAGCTCCTCCTAGAGAACTGACAGAAGAAGAAAAGCAACAAGTTCTCCATTCAGAAGAATTCCTGATATTTTTTGACCGCACAATACGTGTAATTGAGCGAGCTTTGGCTGAAGATTCAGACATCTTCTTTGACTATAGTGGCAGAGACGTAGAAGAGAAGGATGGGTCAGTTTGGGTTCTTTTTTTTGCTTTTGTAAAACAAGTTGTATAAAGATAATTGCAATAACAGGAAGCCTTAATTTTAAACAAATTTTAACATTTTTATAATTAAGAGAAGCTTAAAATATCTCCGTGAAGGCCTGGGTCACTTTGTCATCTGAAATTATATCGTAAAATAGCTTTGTGCTTTACTGATACGGGTTTTGGGCTGGGGGGAGGTTATTGGACGTATTATTCAGCTGGTTTAATATTTTGTTTCATTTTTGGGATGAAATTTAAAATTCTGAACAAAGAACTGAAATAGATAAATGTGTGTATACACATGTACATGTAAATGTGTACATTCCAGTGGTGTATGTGTGCGTGCTTATGATATTTTCACAAATTCAAACTAGTGTTGTTTATATTCTCCTTCTGCCTCAGGTCTGTAATGGATCCCACTATACTATGCATTGTGGGGATGAAAATGATGATCTTCCAAAGCAATCTAAACAGCCAGGACGAGAAGTGACAAGTTTTGTTTTCAGCAATTGATATGGGAGCAAAGCAGTAAAACTTGTTAGTTGGAGAGGAAATATTTAGGTTGCAACAGTTATGTATCTGTTGAAGTCTCATGGCAAATCAGTAGCTGTACTGCACTGAAGTTATTGGAGGTTAATGCAGAACATCATCCCTATGGATGGGTTGAGTGCATCAGTGTGGCAGTGTTAGACCAGCACTGAGCTTCAGCCTGTCCTTATGCTATTAAACAGCATCTGCTGTCTCCAGCTCTGGGAGGAGGTGTTGTACCTTTAAAATTTCAGGAGTCTAAAGTAAGAGAGGTTTGGTTACAGCCTGAAGGTGAAAGTTCAGAAAAGGGGTAGCTGAATGCTGGGGCCAGGTTCATCCTGAGAGACAAAGAGGGCAGAGATGGCCTAGGGTGACCCAGAAGAGTCAGGAAGGCAGTGAGAAATTAAGTAATGTGCTTTTATGAAACAGATCTAAAATGTGATCCTTGTTGCATCATTTTCCGCAAGACAGTCAGTGAAAGCAATTAAATCAAGGTGGTAGACTTCTCCACGCTGAGCAGAGGTCTGAGAAGTAGTCAAAAACTTTTGCGCTGCTTTTCACAGCATTTGAACCCTGGTACCTGAAAATTTGTCACTTTATTTGAATTCGCACAGAGATGTTCAAGCAGGAGCCAACCTTTCCTTTAACCGGCAATTTTATGATGAGCACTGGTCAAAGCATCGTGTTGTCACCTGCATGGATTGGTCTCTACAGGTAAGATGTGAAGCTGGGAAATACGTTTCCATATCACTTCCACTTCTTCCTACAAAACTTATGGGCAGCCTCTGTTTGCTCCTGTTTATGCAGAGCAGGATGTTATTTTTTAGATAACAGCAGGGCCGTGTGTGAGTGAATGCACATTTCTCTGTAAAGAAGAGTAGTGGACAACAGTGAAGCTTTTTTTTTTTTTTTTTTTTTTTTTTTTTTTTTTTTTTTTTTTTTTTAATGTCAGTTGGTCTTCAAAATCAGGATGTTGTGTTAAAACCCTAGGTTAACAAACCTACCAAGATGAAGTCTTCACTTTTCCTCCCCATTTCATTACTTCAGCACATGGACATTTTTTAAGACAAAAGGTTTTAAATTAAAATAACTGTAATTCATTTACTAAGTATGCATAACTATACATAGTAGTATATAAAATTTAAAAAACAATGGTGAGAAATAAAATTCATTTTTCTAATGTACTAAAACTAAAAATCTGAAAGTATCTGAACAATTTGAAAAGATTGAAAAGAAGTCTTTCAAAAACTGCTGGATCCTCTCTTCAAGTGATGGAAGAGGAGGCTGCAGCTGCCCTGGGGCATGCTAAAGCAGCATGCCAGGAATGTGCCCAGTTTCTGTGCACTGCAAAGCATTGTCATTGCAAAATAAAACTGATGATAGACCTGCTTAAGGTCTCCAAAACCAGTACAATCACATCAGCAAAGTACAGAAACCAGGTTAATTAGTTACTCTGTTGGGGAGCTGGGATTAGCACACACAGACATCATCACAGGTCCTGTTAAATTAATTTGGTTCCAGTTTCACTCCAGCCCCCCTTGCCCTGATTCATTGTTGTTAGCCTGTTCCTAGGTTCCGGCCTGGAGCAAAGCATCTGGTTTCCCTGGAGAGAAAACCAAGGAGACTCTGCTCCTAAATCCGCAACACAGATACAACAAAACTGCTGCAAGAGGACAAAGAGTTCAAAAATGTGAGCACAAGCCAGTCTGCCTGCTTGGCCCCAAACCCAATCTCAGGTGGGCCATGGGGTCTCCAGAGACCTGATGCAGCCTGGTGTGGGTAGCAGAGGTGCTGTAGATGTAGCTCAGTCCAGTGTTTATGAACAAGCTTTGCCTAATCTTAGAAGTAGCTGCCCTTTCTGCACCACATCAGATATGCACATGAACAGAGCAAGTGCTCAAGGTCAGCTACGTAAATGGTATTTGTAGGCTGGAGAGAGGCAGTACATAAAGGAGCACAGGGACTTTGAATCTACGCTTCTCTCTTTCCCCTTGAAATGGCAGCAGAGCTGCTTCCATCCCTCTGGATACTTCTCAGGCAAGGTGGCAGCTGACAGCACAGAGGACATGGAGGCAGCAGAGAGAAGTCGGGGGGTCCCAGTGAGCATGGCTGGTAGGCTGAGGAGGTCTGGGTGGTGCACAACAGCCAGCTGCAGAGAGGCTTCTTGCAATAGCCAGCTTGCACCCCATGTGGGAAGTGAAGGATTTATACCTTTGCTTTCATACAAAATATCAGCCTAGCAACAGGTATGCACTATTGTGATGTGGGTGGCCTTTAAGCACATATGGATTTCCACAGAAATCAAATATAAGCCTGAGGAAACACTTATCTTAGGTTGTTCACTTGTTCGAGGGCTGGAAATTACATGGAATTCTTATCTGATATTTTCCTAACAGGCAGCTCTTACTGTATTCCCAGAGCAGCAAGAAAAAAAGCCGCCTCAGAAGAGCGCTGCCAAATGTAATTGTTCAGCCCCTGGGGCTTGAAGGCATGTTCTGCTTCCCACCTCTTTGTTCCAGGGTGGCCCCTCCTGCCTTCCTCTTTGTTAACTCCTCATGCTCAGCTCCCTGACACCCCAGCAGGGGCTCCTCTGTGTGGGGAGCTTCTGCATGCTGCCCTACAGTAGCTTGGGAGTATGGAGTTGCCTCCTCTCTTGCCTGCTTTGAGTTGTATCCATGAGACAGGAGCTGGAGCCAGACAGAGCTATTTCACCTAACCACTAGCTCTGCTGCTCACACATGCTCCAGGACATGACAGTGTCCACTGTGCCAAAGAATAACTTGAATAATCATGGGAACTCCAGAACACATTGCTCAATTTTCTGCGATAAAACTGCTGCTGCGAAACAGCCTGGAGGCAAATAGAAGCTTAATCAAACAAAGGACATTGATGCATTGATTAAACAAGTTCGTCGGTTCCCAGTAACGTGTAGAATACAGCCTCAAATATGTGGGATCATTCGTACCATTCAAATTAACCCACTAGCCTCTCAATTCTTTCACAGAGCAACAGGAAAATGGCTTAGGTGCTTAGGAATCTTAGGAAAAGGCCCAACAGACTGAGAGTAAGCACAAAGAAAGTGAGATATCACCTTACTCTGTCCATGGGAGCTAACTTAGACTGCCTAAAGCCAAGAAAACCATGGTCTCAGGGATAGTAATGTGTCTGTCTTGACTCTCAGGCAGCAGCCTGGAATGATGTTTACCACAG
Organism: Dasyornis broadbenti; assembly: GCA_013397935.1. Taxonomy (NCBI): domain Eukaryota; kingdom Metazoa; phylum Chordata; class Aves; order Passeriformes; family Dasyornithidae; genus Dasyornis; species Dasyornis broadbenti. Next base: position 1,054,000 of record VZRN01005751.1, on the reverse strand, counting down.
CCCCATTTCCATGTTGTTTTCAGTTGCAGGACATCTGTGCACCTGGTGAGGACTGAAATTGTGTAAATGGAAGTAGACTGAGTGGAACATCGGAGTGTGCAATGCCAGAAAGGATTTAGGGTGGTGCACTTAGCTCTGGTTTTTTTAAGAGTCAAAAAGCCTCATAATGGTGGTACCCAGCTAGGTATGACCCCAGCATCTGTGTACACTTTGAACTGTGTTTCCAGTGAAATACATGAACTGATTGCAAAACCTACCAATAGACCAGCAAGATTTGAGTCAGTGTTTGTTTATGGCCAGACACACTGCTAACCATGCTTGCTAACTTCCCGGGAGCATGAACCAGCCCCAAAGTGCCTCAATATTGGTACTTTGGACCTGGCAACACACCCTAGCTGGTTGCAGTCAGGCTGGCGGGAGAGCTTGTCACTTCTGCCTGCCCAGGTATCTGCCCCTTCATGACTGCAGGCTCAGCCACTCATGTGAGTGGTACCCAGACTGTTCAGCCAAAATATGATGCCCTGTCAAGAGCCTGCTGCACACTGTGTTTACTTGGACATGGGCCAGTGTGGGATGAAGAGGTTCAAAGGAGAGCTCACGGTTCAGAAGTGGTTTTAAGCTCTGCTGCAGGAGTGAGAGAGAGGGGTGAGATAGATGAGAGAAGTTGAGGGCAGGGCTGGCACAACTGTGTCCAGAGAGGTGTGGGATTAATCCACTCTCAGGTGTCCCTCAGTTCTTGAGGAGGGAGAAGACATGGTTGGTCTACTGCATCCTCTAAATCTTCTGCAAGTGAATCAGGTGCTAAATCATCCTTACAAGCTGTGCCAGCAGCCAGGGTCTAGAGGGATGTAGATACAACCTAGTCAGAGCTTCCTTAAAATGGGAAAGGGGAGGCTATGGTGCCCACGTGCCACTGCTGATTCTTCCACACGTGGGTCCAGGCTCATTTGGAGTGATGAGCATGAGTAGAAAAATCATCGGCTCTTTGATACATCATCCGTGGAAGTGTACAGAAAGGGGGAAGTAACAGCTGCTGATGGCGGAAGTTACAGCTGTGTGCATTATTTCTCCCAAATGGATTTTGAGAGCAGAGAGGTTCAAACCCCAATAATAATGATATAAAGGGTGGTGGTTTTGGGTTTTTTTTATTGTTAAAGTGCCTTTGGACCAGATTCACAGCTCCCAAATTTCTTTGCAATTTCTTTGTCCTGCTTCCTTTGCATCTACCAGCTGCACTGTTCTCCTGTAAAGTGGTGGATGGTTTGGCAGGAATTTACCTGGGAAAGACAACAAATGACAATAATTTGCAGATATTGAGAAATTTTGAGGGAAAGAATTTCTAGTTAACAAGAGGAGAGTGTAGGTCTTGCAAAACCTGAGTTGCTGACTCATTGGTCGGTGGAAGCCACATGCTTTTCTCTGGACATGCTGTAAGGTTCACTGTCTTATCCCTCTAAATAGTCAAATATTTAGAGGGAAGGACAGAGGTTACCAGAGGTGCCTAGTGTCAAACATATGAGAGTGGACGATTGGTAGTTATTATGTAGACAGAAAATAATTGACGTTTTGTGGACAAATTGTTATTTCTTACAGTGTTTTAAAATGATGCAAGGTTGTCAAGACTGTGAAACTCTGATCTTTCATATATGATATTATGTATATATAGATATGTATATTTAAATAAAGCAAATACATATGGGTGTTGCATATCTATTTCTATACAGCAGTGGAAAAAGGGTAAACAAGAAAGTGTGGATCTGATTTTAGAGTGCTCCTTGCATCAATCTTACTGAGTCAGTGGAATTCAAGGTCACCCTGTGCTTTACAAGATGACCTCAGCATCTTGGAAAATTGAGCTTCGGTGAAGAAAATGTTTTGTTTGCCATTTGAATCATCAAGAAGAGCTTTCAAGTTGATTCTGTGCATAAGTGAATAAGAGTCCATAATGAAATAAGAAAGAATAGTTTTCAGGAATGCTGAAAAAAAAGTGAATTTCAGAATAAAAGCAAGTCAACTCTATGGTCATAGTGTTTTTATTATCAAAATCAATTAAGACAGCAATTTGTCCCTGAGGAGATGGTTAAGCAAATACATTAAAATTATTCAAGCTTTCAAATTTTCCCTCTTTCTTCCTTTTAATTCCCTTTATAAATATTCTACCAGGTGTCTTTTCTAAGAATTACCTGCAGAAAATAACATTGCCTTTGTGATATTTGAGAATAACTGATAGAGAGCAAGTATCAGGGGCTTTAAGAATGTTAGGGATGAGTAAAATGTAAAACCAACATGAAGCAGAATAATATGATTGAACCAGTGTGCATTTTAATTAAAACCAGATATTGCACATTTAGTGTAGATTATTTCTGTCTCATATGATTTTGTGTAGGTTTTTCACCATCCATGTTATTTCATTTGAATTTTCTTTTCCTTTCTAGTACCCCGAATTGATGGTTGCATCTTACAACAATAATGAAGATGCTCCACATGAGCCTGATGGGGTAGCTTTGGTATGGAACATGAAGTTCAAGAAAACCACACCGGAATATGTGTTCCATTGTCAGGTAAGACTGAGGAAGCCATTGATTTTATGCTAGACAAAACAGTTTACTACATGGTACATATCTCCACTGCTTATATGAAGAGGTTAAGGTTAATGCTGGGCATTTTTAGTAAAAGTACAAGTGACAGTCCAGTGTTTTTAGAAGACAACCAGCCTTCTGAAACAAAAGTCTCTCAGGGCTGCATGTGATTCTTTGTCTATTTGAAACAGTCCCTGGGAGATTTAGTTCATAAATCCCTCGCACTTATGAAGTAACTGTGGTGTACCACTTCCTCATCCAGGCAGTAACACATGCTTTCCCACCCACGTTAACTTCCTCGCATCTTCTGCACTCAAGCTGCCTGCTCTTGCCTTGGTTCTGCTCAATATCATATTTTGCCTTTAAAATTGGGTAGTAAACTTCGCATTTTTGGACATGCATCTGACTTCCGACGTGATGAAAATGGTCTCAATTACAAGAATTGCTCCATCAATTCCTGTTTGACTGTCCTTTAGGTCAGCAAAATAGTGCTTCACTTCACTCAGTGCTACTTTACAATTATGCTGGTTTAGAAGTTTATGGACAATTCGAAAATAGTTGAGTGTTTTATTTCTGTATGTCTGTTTACTCTTCTTTTGCCACTGCTTTTGTGTGTGAAATGGCACAGCCTTATATTGACAGAAGTGTTCAGCTCTCTGACTCTATATCCATCAAGCTGTCCAAACTGTGGAACAGGGCTTGGGCCAAATTTCAAACCTCTTCATTAATATGCCTCTGTGGTAATTAAATACAGGACAGTGGCATTCAAAAAGCCATATGGAAAAGTTTCAGCAAGTAAAACTTAACAATCAGAGATTAGTAAAATGCAGATAATTCTGTGGTAAAAATTGCTTCTCTTGGAAGGATATGTATTACCTGGCTAATTGTGTAAGCTAAGTGTCATTTTACATTTGAGGACCAAACATCTTTTTGAACTAAGTTTATGTTTGGACTTGGGTACATTATCAGATGTAACATAGTGGGAGGGAGTTGCTGGAATTGAAGTTGCTGCTTCAACCCGATTAAGTAACCTTTAATTCTGGGCATATTTTTCCAATTTGCAATACTGAAAAACAACTTCACAAGGAGTTTAGGCCTGCAAATATGCCATACAGATTTATGGACATATATATATGTGTGCATGTGTGTGTGTGTGTGTGTGTGTGTGTATTACCTTTGAAATGAGGACTTGTATTTTCCTGGATATCATATTCGGCAGTCTTAAGACTGCTTAAGATCTTAACTCAGATGCCGTGTTCAGATTCTTCTATGATGTACATGCTTCTTAATGTTTTGAACAAAATTCTTGAGAGATGGCATTTCTAGGAAGGATAATTCTCAAACTAGATTGATTTTGCAAGAAAATGACCAGATTCGGCATAGCCCTTCTGAGTACACAAAGGAAGATTGACTAAAGGCATAACAATTTGTTCCATTAATTTAAAGTGTTATCTAGATACACTTGAACAGGGGATATATGACTCACTGCCTGAAAGCAATGAGACAGGCTACACTCTCTGTTAGAAAAACAACACAGGACAAAGTGGTAGCCAGGGATTTGGCATGGCTGAGCTTCTGTCTAATCCTCACATTGTTGGATATGCCCCTTTGCAGAACTGGATCCTTAAAACCTGTGAATTGAGGGACACATATGACACTGTGCTTGCACATGTGTCCTGGATTCATCCTCTTTCAGCTAAAGGACATCAGTTCTGCCCATGGGAAATATTTATTTTCTTTTCAAACTGACCATAGATAATTTGCATTATAAGTCCATTATTAGTTGGATCTGTCTTTGAACCACCATTATAGGGCTTTTGATGTGGAATATCTTCTGCATATCTTCAGATCAGATGGGGAAGCCCACACGTGATTGAATGGGGAAGTAAAAAGTATGTAACTTGGTCTCTTGAGCACAGGTTTTGTTCTAACTGACTCAGATGGAAAATAAGAAAAAAATAGTATCTTAGCTCAGAGTCTCAATTTCAGTTCTATAGATCATCGTGTTATTCTGTTAGTGGAAACAGACTGTATTATTAGTCAGCCCCATATAATTTATATTACCATTTTGCTAGAGAAACATTCCCTTACTGAGTCCTGATTCAGTTATTTCTCTAGGCCTTCTGAGAGAGACGCCTAATTTTGTTTCACAAACTACATGACCTTACAACAGTCCAGCCCAAAAGCTGGAAATAAACACACACCTTATTGTTACAGTTAGGTTGCCCAGATATGACAAACATAGCACTTTGAGTGTATTTTCCCAGTAGGCCTCTATTTTCTTCCCAAAGACTTTCTATAAAAAGTGGTCTCAATAAATCCTACAAGATGCTGACTAATATACCTTCTGCCTTTTGATTTTTGGTGCTCAGAGAACAAGATACAAGCAAGTAGCAACTCATTTCAGGTGTGACTGTCAATGAGCTTTTGCAAGCCACTTCTGAGAAGCCAAATCAATAAATAGGTTTATGAAGCCATTTCTAAGAAACTTCTGAGAAATTCCACCTCAGGAGTTCTGGTAATATCAATAGAGATAGATCTGTGAAGCATCTCTGGACAGCTAAAGAGCTGGCTGGAGTGCAGCAGGTAGAACTTCAGATACCTTTTTCTCTCTTTCCTGATATATTATACAGATTTAAGTGAGAAGAGTACCATGGAACTTCTTCTTTTGCTTTACCTCTTTCTGAGACTTTTTTCGTCTTATGTAGGAGAATGTGGAATGCTGAAAGTTGCCAGAACCGAGGGGTTTCAACTAAAGTTGTCTATCAGCCATGACAGACAATGATGTAAAAATCTGCTGGCAAGGATGTTTCTGCCTAACTCCAGTCATCAAAACATTTGATTTCAGTCCTCAAATGTTAGGGGTGGTGTATTTTGTAAATATGAAATTCTTACCCAATTTAAAGTCCTATTAAGTTGTTGTCTTATTAATACAATGTAAGTGGTAGTAAATTTCATAGCTCTACAGTATGTTGTGCTACAAATACTGGGTTCAATTTTAGCTAATATGCATTAAAGGAAAAATGACAATCAGCCAAGTGGACATGTTTACTCATTAATTCATGTGTACTGCCATGTGATCTATCAGATGCTTTCTAAATAAAGTGGTCCTGCTGGCTTCTACTCTCACCTCCTATGGAATATTCTTTTTCTGCTACATGTTTTATTTTTGCCCTTCTTTGGGTTTTTATATTTCTGCATTGTGTGCTGTCAGTATTTTAGTTTTGACTCCTAGATTTTTTCCTCTGTAGCTCATCATACATCTCTTTACCACAAGGTTAGAAATAGGAAAACAGAGAAGAATGAGGGATTGGGCAATTTGTTCATTTGTTTTCCTATGCAAGCAAAAACTGTTGTCTCAGAAGCAAAATCAGAATGGGAGGGTGAAACCATTTGCCAAAGGTATGAAGGCTCAATGCTTTCCTTAGGTAGCGAGAAATAAACTGAGCATGCAGTTAATACTGCAGAGTGCAGACTGGGAATATCTTTGTAGGGAAGAGTCAGGGATGTCCTCTTCCCCCAGGCTAAAGCATCACAAACTATTGGTGTAATCCAGTGCATTCCAAAGGCAAGACACACGCCTTTCAGAAGTACTTTATGAGACCCTGCAGATGAGTCATTCCTAGTTGGGTTGGTTTGGCAGTATCCAGAGATGGAATGAATTCCAGCAACATGGAAATCACATTGACTCTCCCTCGGTTTTGGGGAATTTTAAGCAGTGGTTCACACTGCTTCTCTCAGCTACTGTTGGTTTGTGTTTAGGTGGGGGTGACAAAGGCAAAAATAGTATGGCACAGTTATTGATGATCTGACTCAACATGTGGTCAATCCTGTATCGATTTATGCAATGCTTGGGGCAGGCCTCGTATGTGAACCTTCATGTACCATTGACTGATAGGGTAGCATCAGCCATATTTCTCAGTGTTTCTGCCTTTTTCAGAAAGTGCTTATGTGTCCTTAATGTGTTTTTCCACTGAACAGACAAATAAAAATCTACATTACCCATTAATTATGAGGATTATTTGTACTTCTCATCATCTCTGCCCATGATGTTTCTGTTCCACAGTGGTCTGATCTAAGCTTTCTAAACCAGAGTGACCTGAAGAAGTATCTGAAACTTTGCAGCAACATATCTAGTTAAGTGAGGCAAATGAGAGCTCAGTGTTTGCAGTAGATTGGCGAGCAGATAATAGTCTGAGCTATTACACCCCTTCTTTCATCAGGGCCTGTTAGCATGTGTACAGCACTGCTCCTCTCTCAGATCTCATAGCTTTTGGGTTAGAGCTGATCTGCAGAGACAGAAGTCACAAGGAAAAAAATAATCAGTGTATCTAAGGGACTTTAGGGTATTACAAACCATTTCCTTCTTCTGGAACTAAAGAGGGATTATTAAAGTTGGTTGAGGTATCTGGATCTCAGCCTCAAACATCCATCATTTCAGGAGAGGAGGGGTGGAGGAAGACAGCTGAAGATATTAGTTTCATGCAAATAAACCAAATTGAATATTACTTTCTGATTTGGAGGACTCTGCATTGTGTTTGGAAAGTTTGACTACACTTTACTACACCCAATTTAATGATAGCAGGAACAAAAAACTTACTGCATTGACTGTCTTTTGATTTATTATGGATTGTTTCCTGATCTACTTATTTCCTCTTTTTCAGCTGTATCTTTTCCAAATGTCTCAAAAGGGCAATGAGAAGTACAGATCTGACACTTAGAAGAAACTCCATTCAGTGTATTTTTAAAGAAGGAGAGCACATATGAAGTAGCTTTTATTTGAGGAAGCAGTAACCATTTAAGAGTTCTTTCAGGGAGTCAGATCGACTTCTAGCATAATCACAAAAATATTTCAGCAGTATACCACTTTCAATAGCTGCATCTATTTCTGTCCTTTTCCTAAAATGCCATGCAGTCAGATTTACTTGGTTGGTTCCATCTCTTTACTAAACTGTCAGGTTTTTTGTGGGATAGGGGATTTGTGTTTTCTATTTTAATTTCAAGAAAAGCTGTTCATGCTTGGAAAATATTGGTGGATTGGGTACAGAAATCAGCTACTCAGCCACACCACAAAATGTTTCATTCTCCCCTAGCTTTTTTGTAGTGGCTTCTATACACTGCCATTAAGTTATGTGTTTGACCACTCTTCATTGCTTATCCTGGTGTGGTCTTTCCCTTTTCAACTAAATGGATGGAGTCATAAATGCGTATCTTAGAATTAGATGCATTGAGGTAAGTGAAAGGCTATATTTAGTGGCTGATATTGGCCAGAGTTGCCTTATTTTTTTCCTGATTTGGTTCCTTTGTTGTTGTCTGCTCTTTCAAAATCAACATAGATTCCTTCAGATGTGCTTTTTGCTCCAGCAGCCTGCCTTCTAAAGGTGCTGAGCGCCCAAATCCACAAGACCTATGTGTGGAACAGGCTGAGGTAAAAGCATGAATGACTAATATCCTCCTTTTCCTCTTGTCCTTGAGTTTCCTTCTCTGTGGAAGCCAGACTAGATCTCAGTCCCTCCATAGTTTCAAAAGAAAAGAGATACTATAAGAAGTTTAGGAAAGTCCAGAAAGTATGGTTGGAATACTTAAAAAAGAAGAAAAATTTCTCTTATAATTATAATGGTGCTTATCCACAAAAACTTCCACACTTCGTTAGTGCTAAGTTTCAAGCAAGGATTCAGCTCTTCAGAGACATAAAAGAAATTAAAGACCCTGAACTCCCTGAACTCCCTCTAAGCTTCACAGAATTTCCTCAGTAAAATCAATCTGAAGAACCAGCATCACCAGTTCCAGGGCTGACTTATCTATAATTTCTGTTTCTAGTGAGAGAGGGTACCTGTGGTCAATCTTTGAAGTGCTGTAAATGTCAGAGAAGACATGTGGCTCTGAGCTGTCTGCAAATTTTCCAACAAAACCCACAAACTCCTTTGAAAGAGAAAGTTTTTTCCAACCTGAATTTCCCCGTGACCCTATGATCCTAAGCATGAATCAGATTCTGCCCATTTTCGTAGTAGTTCTCTGGTAAATGGACCTCTGAATCTCTTCCTGTACAGATACTGAGACAGCTGTGGGAATACCTCAGTACCCAGGGTCCCAAATTTGTTGCAGACTTTTGTAACACATACCAAAATGTTGTCAGTCATACCAAGGAGGGCTTCTTCAGAGATAAAAGAGCTGTTTTGTTTTCATTTCTGGTTTGTTTCCTGCTGTGGATCATTGGTAGGATGATTTTTGTGGAGCTGTGTAGAGTTCTGCTGTGCCTTTTCTCTGGGGCATTCTGTTGCTCTTACCTTTGTGACTACGAGGTCATCTGCACACTGTAATAATTAATGCAGATACATAGGTGTGCCATTTTGAATTACAGCTTGGGGGACATTCTTGTTCTGTCTATATGACTGGGGGAAGAGAAGAGTTTCAGCTACAGCTTGTGATAGAAGGACATATTCATTCTGTTCTATTTCAAAACTTTTTTCCTCTGCCTTATTTGTGTTTGGAATGTGGAAATACAGAGCACAGTTTGTGCCATGAAGATTTCAGTAATCAAGAGCCCATGTCCTGTCTCTCAGGCTTTTGTTCTAGATTCTTCTCCCTCTTCTCAGCTGATACCAGTTGTCTTTTTTTGCTCCTCCTGTTGAAGTCTATACCACTTCTAGCCTTTGATGATGAAAAATAACTATCATTTGGCCTAAGACTGGTGCCCCAATATTTGTGGAGAGATTGTGTGTGAGTCAGTAGAAGTTACACCCACACATCTGAAGGCTAAGTGTAGTACTTAGAAAATAGGTTTTGGTGTCTTAGGTGAGAGACCTGCATGCAGCAGATTTGTAGATGGGGACAAAGAGGACCACGTGTACAAGGGACGGAGTCTCCTGTCTCCTGTCAAAGACATTAGTGGGGGAGGACAGAAAATACACTGAAAATCTGACAATGTATATGCTGGCTTGGGTGCCACAATGTCCTAGGTAGTCCTGAAATCCCCTGCTTTGCTGCTGAAATGCCACAGCTGTTAGCGTGGAATCTATGAGCATCTGCAGTTCAAAACAAAGTATGCCATGTTTTCCACATAGACCTTCACCTTTCTGTCCTAAAGTCTCTTAAAACTTAGTTATTTCCAAAAAACTCAAGTCATTATATTTTTCATAACAAGAGCGGGAGAAGGAAACCTTCCAGGCAAGGTCAGAGTCTAAATAAGCATCATTATTTAGGCTAAAGGCATGTTACAAAGTTGCACAGCTTTCTCGGGTTTTAACTGTATCTTTCCAAATCCTTAGCAAAGCTGATTTTTCCATGATTACTTGGATCTCTTGCTGTCATGTACAGAACCCTGAAGAGTGACACACCCATCAAAGCCAATGTGTATAACAAAATAATTGTACACCATGTCAGTCTGTGAAATGACTGCTAATACAAAAGGTGGGTGCACTTCCCCTATTACAGTAATTCAGAATTAACATTCTGAATTACTTGAGGGCTCTCTTTATACATACAAAGTCTGCTAGCAACAGAATGCTCCTTTGCTTAGAGCAATGCTTAACACAGATCATCTTCCTCACTTGAAACTGAGATTTCAATTATGAATCAAATAATTATAAAGTGACAAATTTGCTTCTCTTGGATAGAAAATTTTAGGCGGTTCTGACTTCCAAGCCATTTTTGGAGGGAGTAGATGTCATGCACTTAAATAATACGCTGTCACTACTAGCAATAGCATTGTGCTTTTTGCAAGTGTGAAAATAGAGATTTGTAATGAACCTGTACTTAAAGATGTTATTTCTCTTCCTAAAGTTTCATAGTCTTCCTCTCAGAACAACTATAAAGAATATATTGGCTACTTGATATAGTGAACATTCTTTTTCTTTCTTTTCTTTTTTAAAGTTTCTTTGTTTCACTGATAACGTGCATTATACCTTTCTGAATTGCTGGCATCTAATATGCAATTTGGAGAAAACATAACCTTTGAGTTTGCCGAGTTAGACATGCAATATTTTTAAACTTCAGCTAGCTAAGGGGAAAAAAAAAAAAAGATCTCAGTCAAAAACTATATTTCATAAGAGAAAATTATAGTGATATTGATGGTTTGCCAAAACCTCAAGCAGTGACAAAATCCACAGTGTCCTGAAAGAGATGCTTTTGCAAAACCATTCCTTTGCAGATGGCTTAGATTATTGATACTTACAAACACATGACATTATTCATTCAACCCAGTATTTTGAAAATCTCTGTTGATAAAACTTGCAGATTTGTCACACTATCCCAAAATCGCAGCATTAAAAATATCACCAAATCCTGCAATTGTTCCTGGGGTTGTTTTAGAGTTTACTAGTTGTTAATTTGGTTACGTTTCAACGTAACCTAGTATAAAAATAGAGGGAGGAAGGGAGGAAGGAAAAAAGAACCCAATTTTCCTTTGTTGATGTGAACATTATGTTTTATAGTTTTTCTTGTATATCTGAAACTCCCACTGCTAAAAGACTTTTAGGTGAACAAGAAATGCAGGATCAGATGTGAAATCAATAAGTGACTGAGATCCTTTCACCAAAATCTTACCATGAAGGATGTAAAATACCATGCAATTCCCTAGCTGCACTGCGAATGATGGATAAACAGCCATAGGCGTGACTTTTCTGTTTGGGTTATGTAACTGTTCTCAGTGCAAGCTACTTGCAATGACGAGTACATTTGGTCCAAATTCAAGAAAACTATTTCACCTCATGATTTTTGTCTCTGTGGGAGCTCTGTGTGAGGAGTGAAGCCTCTTTCTGTGTTACCTGGCAAAAAATATAAAACAGTTACTCTTCTAAAGTGCTGTAAAAGGCCCTAGAAACCAAGGAATCCATCATTATAGCCCAGGATACAACTGTCCACTGCCTTAGGTCTAAAATCAACAGTTTTCTGCCCTCTGCCCCCATGGCTGGATGACTGACAAGTACTTCCTTGAAAAGAACTTTTGTATATGGACAACATTGATTTAATGATGATTAACACTCTTGGCTTCCCACAAAGGGAAAGCAGAAGCATGTGCTGCGTGGCTGAGATACTGATACTATCCTTGGAAAACAATTCCTGTGGGGCAAAAAGAGAGAAAAGCTAAAGTACATTTATTTTAGCATAAGATGATAAGCAAATGTCCCACCTGCAAGAAGCCATATGCTTTTAAAAATGTCTCATATTGGAGAGATTAGAGTGTTTTCATTATCTCTACAACAAAATGTGCCAGAGTGCATTAGGACCTGTGATTAATTCATTTTGATTGCTCTTAGAACACTGTTTAGTATTTTTATAGCTAAGAAAAAAATTGATTCCACTTCAGTTCCATACTATTCATGAACATATACTAAATCACCGGTCATTTTATGGAGAGAAAAACATGTTTAACATTTGCTATGTCATGTTTACATCCGTAAATAAATAGACTAAGCCAAATTTGGACGGAGTTGTGCAGAACTGCTGGCATGAGTTTTCTGGGATAAATGCATTCTTCCTTGTAGGATAAAGATGCTTTATAAAATGTCCCATCACCACTGAGAGTGAATGACCCAGGGATGCTCGTTTTTGAGCAAGATGTGGTCCTTTGATACTCCAGGAGTCAGCAACTGTAAGATGGCGTAATTACGCTGATTTATTTTTGCTAAGGCTTTGACCCTGGCAAACACTTACCTCAATCCTTCCTCATCTACAAGGCTACTTATGGAAAAAACTAGCAGAAACCAAGCAGCACAGCCTTTCAGGTGATGAAAGCAGAATGTGAAATTTCAGAAAACTAAGGTTTGTTTGGACAAAGGTGAATTAAAAGTTGTCTATAATGGGAAGTTTCATTTATTCTTCTGCAATCCTAACTGCTTCCTACTGCTCTCTGGGTGCAGAGTCAGGCTACTGATACCAGAATCTCTAGAGTAATTTATTGCAGGTGACATGAACAGTGTGAAAGCAACTCGTGTTCCCACCCTCATTCTTAAATACAGACTTGCCTGTGGTATCTTCTGTGTTTCCACTAGAACGCTGTTTGTTTGTGCCTCTCAGTCTCTCAATCTCTACTTCTATGAGCAATGTTTAATTAATATCCAATAATTTTCAATTCTTTCCAATTACATAATGACTCTACTTATAAAAGGTACTTTGATGAAAGTGATAGATTTTGGCAAATACAAAAGCCTGTTAGTCTTTAGATGACTGGCATAATCTACCTGGACTTGTGCAAAGCATCTCACACTGTCCTGCACAACATCCTTATCTCTGAACTGGAGAGACATGGATTGGGTGGATAGAACACTCCGTGGATAAGGAATTGGCTGGATGCTCGCACTCATAAAGTTGTGGTCAATGGGTCAATATCCAAGTGGTGACCAGTGATGAGTGGTGTCCCCAGGGGTCAGTGATGGGACGAGCACTGTTTAAAATCTTTGCAGCAACGTGGACAGTGGGATTGAGAGCACCCTCAGCATGTTCCCTGGCCTCACCCTCAGCATGTTCCCTGGCCACACCCAGCTGTGTGGTTTGGCCGACACACTGCAGGGAAGGGATTCCGTCCAGAGAGACATTCACAGGCTTGAGAGATGGGCCTGTGCAAGTTTCATGAAGTTCAGCAGGGCCAAGTGCAAGGTCCTGCACCTGGGTAGAGGCAATCCCAAGCACAAATACAGACTGGACTGAGAACTATTGAGAGCAGCCCTGAGGCAAAGACTTGGGGTAGTGGTTGATGAGAAGCTCAACACAAGCTGGCAGTGGGGTCTCCATCCATGGAGACAGTGAAAACTCAGCTACACACAGTCATCAACAATCTGCTCCAGCTGATCCTGCTCTGACCAAAGGGTTGGACTGGACAATCTCTAGATGTGCCCTCCCAACGCTGGCAATTCAATGAGTCTCTGACTCACTTCAGAGGGTGTCTTTGACACTTCATATTTCTTTTCCATTCCCTGTCTCTGACATTGATGTAGAAGTCAGCTGGGTTGAGACTGTCTCTAAGTCTACAAAGTCTTCCGAGGACCAACTGAACATCAGGGTATCCTTCTTTCCTCACAAAATAGAGATCATTCACCTTCAGAAGGCCTGAATTTAAAAAATTGCTTGTTTAGGAAAAGCATTTACCAATTTGCTTGGCTGTCAGCGGGCTTTTGAGTCAGTAAAATAATGGCCAACTTAGAAGAATTAATTACAATTAAATTCATGGACTTCTGAGAAAAGATGGACTTAGCAAAGTTCTTTCATCATCTAGGGCTTTAAAGTGTACTTGGTTTGCTATGTTCTATCTTCTGACTGTGCCTCTTATGGCGTTTGCATTTCTTGTGGGGATTTGGACTCAGTGCTGCTCTTGAGATTTATCGGCTACTTCCTTACAAGCAGCTCCAACTACTATGCCTAACTTCACAGGCTGAGTTGCAGATAAGTATTCTTGCAGCATCTGTACTGGTTTCTAATTCATCTGTGGCTTCACATAGTTTGGTTGATCAAATGCATTAGTTTGAGGAACTGCTGCCATAGAAACCACAAAACCACCACCACAGTGAGAGTATAACTTGTGTTTCTATTCCTGTTCTCAAAATCTGGAATTTGCTCTCTCTGCGGGCTGTCTAAAGTCTGACTCTGATATTTCCAGAACTCGCCATCAAGTGATTATCTGTTGTGCTTTCGCTGTGAGGAGAAGAGTCAGGAAACCAAAATCCCAGCCTAACCCATACCACAGTCTCTGGTGGATCTCTTCTACTTTTGCATAGTGTTAGATGGGAACACCTCTGGATAGGGACTCTTAAGCCTCGCTCCTGAGGCCTGGTCTTGGTTCCAGCAGGAAGGAGATTCTGCCTGGAGAAGTGTGCAGCAATAAGAAGCTTAAACCATTAGACAAATGGCTGTGGCACCTTATGAGCATGGGGCTGAGCTGCCAAGACTACACCTGTGTTCTGTATCAGATAATATCAGAGAGATAATATGCAGAAGTAGTTCAGGAAGAGTGACCAGAATTCCTGGACTTGTCCCTCATGGCCAGATTCCCCAGGTAATTGCTGGATAGAAATGGCTTCAACCTTCAGAGATGCTTTTGGAGTTGGCTAACTGCAACTTACAGAAGGCTTTGGTTTTCATGTTGGTTTGAGTATGTGCTTCTCTAGATCTGATTTCATTTGCAGTGCTTAAAATAAGATGCTTTTTACCTGGCATTTCTGACCACTGCACCAAGTAAATTTTTTCAGGTAGTGCTATTATTTGCCCAGTTCTAGACGCATTCATCAGACCGAGATGCTTCAGTAAGGTTTTTGTTACAAACCCATCATAGCAAAGTGATTTCTGTGCCAGAAAACTTGCAGCTATAGTTAGCAGTGGTGGCAGGCAGTGACACCATGACCCATGTCCTGAGCTGGCTGCATGTATAGCAGCTCTGGTCCAGAAGCCTTTGGCTAATGCTGAGCTGAAACCAGTGAGGCCTGCTGCATGCAAGCTGAATGCCAGACTGCCATGCTCAAGCTGACACCATCTGCTCCAAATTGTGGCCAGGCTGTGGAATGAGCAGGGACGACAGAAGGTCTCTGTGCTCCACCCACAGACACATGCCCTCAGGCTCCAGGTCTGAAAGGATGGTGTAGAGCCATCACTTCAGGCTTGTCAATAATTTAATCAAAATAATTAAGAGTGTTCATGAATAACTGTTAGAGTATCATGACCTAAATAAAATAGACAAACCAAGGAAGTGCTTGCTTCTCCAACATGCAGGCACATGTAATTGTTTGACCCTGCAATCTGATAAACAGCCAGGTCCTAATCAGAGAAAACAAACATATTTGGGTACTTAGCTTTTAAGTAGTTGGGTGGAAAGAAAACTTAATTTTGATGTGCTGTTGTTATGAAATTACTCCTTATTTCTCCAGGTTTTAATCAGCTCATCGTCAGTCTGACAAAGTATGATGCTGAGCAAAGACTGTATCCTCAGGTTTGCACATATCTCCAGTAATTCAGGGTTACTGAATCGACTGCTTGTAGCAGTGATGGATAAAGGCACACAGGATCTCTCTGTATTCCATTTGAGAAGTATCATTATTATCTGCTTTTCCAATACAGCAAACAGTTTTGCTGCTTTTCTGAGTCACCATGACACTGCTGAATTAATAATAACAGCAAATGCACTTTCCAAAAGGGCTGAAGTGTAGATTCCCTTTTGGCAAGGCAGCTTGTGGACTTTTTGCCTGATTATTTCACTCTTGCAGTTGCATGGGCTGAACCTGCAGTTACAGAGATGAAAGCAGAAAGCTGGAGCTTTCTGCGCTATTTAAAATGAAGTCATAAGGCTGAATATTGCCTTTCTGCAGACTTGGGCAGAGTGCTCTGATTCTACTGCAACGCTCAAATGTTAGCACTAAGGTTAGATGTCAGAGTTACCTACCCTGTAAACTCGGCTAAGAAAGGCTGCATTTCCTGACATACTCTTTTCCTTCTTTTTAAGGACTTAGTACTTTTTCAATAAGAATAAATTTAATTTGTGGCTACATTTCAGCTCCATTGGTTTGATGGTATAAGTGGAGCAATACCAGCTTTGGATTTAGAGCAGTCGTGTGGCTGAGTCTCTCTGTGCAGCTTTCATGTGGTCTGGTGAGACATTCTTAGAATCCCCAAACATTTTTGAAGATCCTAAACTGGAGACATTCACAATTCTTCCCTCCCTTTCTACCATTAATCCTTCATGTTTTAACATGCACTGAAGTTAATACAGCCTACACTCTTTCCTGTCACACTGGGCCCCCCTCCCTCCTTTCTTTCTCTTGAATAAAGCAATCTGTTCTTTCCCGTCCATACTCCTGTAAATCAAAGGGATAGATGTCGACACACACCATAACCAAGTATAAACTTCCTTTTTTTAATTAAACAGAATTCTGACATTTGGTTTGAAGAAGTGTTTGTTTGGTTTTATTTATTTTTTTTTAATATGTGAAGGATGTCAACTGCTTTTATTTTATTTTTAGTAGAGATGAATTTTGTATGGTACTGCAAATAATCTCTAGCACAAAATCTTTCAGATGTTATTTCATAGTTTAATAGGAAGACAGTTGGAGGGGAGCAGTACCGAAGTCTTGGAATTTGAAGCTTTTAGAATTAAGAGGTGACCTCTTTGGTAAAGGTTTTTGTACACATAAATCATGTTTTAACTTCCTTTTCAAATATAATTTCAAAACCAGCTGTAATTCTCTGCTATTCTCTCTGCTGTTTTCTTATTACTACTAATTATACTTAGACAGTTATATGAAACACAGAAATATCCAGATTCACAATAGCAGATACAAGACTCATGGAAGGAACACAGGCTCTAATTCAGTGTACAAGTCCAGGTATCTTGGTAGCCAGAGCAAAGTCACCCCCTAAGTTGCCTCTTTCAAGATACCTTGCACCTTTTGTGGTGCAAAAAGGATGTTATTGGGCCCTAAACCAGAGAAACAGTGTTCAGATGCAATACCACTACTTTCCATGGTTATTCTCAGTCCATGACCGGTCAGGAAAAAAGGGTTTTATTAAGTAGTTCACTTGCTATTTTATTTCTAGATGATGGTTTTAATTCACCTTTGCAGCTGAAGTATATAATCCATATGACGGATATGGGGCAAGATATATGTGTGTATAGCAATGCAAGAATGAAATGGTCGCCTGATTGCCTGGCCAGAAGAAGGTTGGGCAGCTCTCAGAGGGACTGTGAGTGCTTAGATTCTTTAAATGCTGCTGTGGATGAGCAGAAGTGAGAGTAAAAGGTTATGAGTAAGTTGTATGTGTACTTCTGGCCTTCCTCTTTATTTATATATTCCTCAGGAGGGCAGACATAAGTGATCAGAGGTTCAGTCCCTGTTCTTCAGCTCCAATGCATGAAGGACAGTGAGTTAGGGCACCTTTTCATGGTTCTAGCTAAGCAGCAGTACCTCAGCTTTGTCCCTCTGCTCTCAGTCCCCTAAGCCAATTCCCTCAAGCATGAAAAAGGATCTGCCACTTCAGCAGGATGGCCAGCTGTGTCTTGGGGTGCAGCAGGCCCAGCATGGCCAGCCAGGCAAGGGAGGGGATTGTGCCACTCTGCTCTGCACTGGGACAGCCTCACCTTGAATAATGTGTGCACTTTTTGGTGACGCAATATAAAAAACACATTAAGTTATTAGTGTCCAAAGGAAGGCCATGAGGATGGTGAAGGGTCTGGAGGGGAAGCCGTATGAGGGGTGGCTGAGGTCACTTGGTCTGTTCAGCCTGGAGACAAGGAGACTGAGGGGAGATCTCATTGTAGTTACAACTTCCTCATGTGGGGAAGAGGAGGAGCAGACACTGATCTCTTCACTCTCATGACCAGTGACAGGACCCAAGGAAACGGCATGAAACTGAGTCAGGAGAGATTTATGCTGGATATCAGGAAAACATTCTTCACCCAGAGGATGGTTGAGCACTGGAACAAGCTCCCTCAGGAAGGTGTTACCGCACCAAGCCTGACAGAGTTCAAGAAGCATTTGGAGCACAAGGCTCTCAGGCACATGGTGATTCTTACTGGGTCCTGTGCAGGGCCAGGAGTTGGACTCGATGATCCTGATGGGTCTCTTCCAACTCAGCTTATTCTGTGAGTCTATGATCTCATCTGCAGTTGATTTCATTGCCTGATGTTGTCTGTGTCAGAGTGACCCACAGCAGCATGCCACTGATGGTCGTGTTTTTCCACACACGTGCTCAGCTAGAAAATCCACTCAGGAGCGTCCTGAGAGCCTGCTGCAATACAACCTGGTATTCTGGAGCCTAGAACTGCCTGTGAACTCCTCGGATTGCCTCTTCCCACTGACAAAGTATTGTTTTGAGACACATCTGGTGTCGGGCGTAGGCATATGGCACCAGTATGGCAGTGCTGGCTCCGGGGGTGGTTTCCTGCAGAAGAGGTCTGGCTGAAGGCAGTAGTCATTGCCTATTGAGAGTTATTATTATTTAGCACCCAGGTCTTTGTGAACTTGTTCAACTGGTGGCTGGGCAGAGTGCCACCCGAGCATATGGACATGAGCAGAGACAGCCGAGTCTCCAGGGCCTTACACACATATGATGTGGGTACTGAGGTCAGGCTTCTCAGTAAGGAGAAGCTAAATGACTGTCTGTCCCAAGCACGTGTACCTGTGGTTGACGGGATATGCCATCATTAATCCAAATCTGGGCTGTATTAAGCTTCTAAAATAAAAACCAGATTTGCCTGCCACTTGAAGAGGGCTGGGGGCCTGTTTGGATCAGTGCATCAGTGGGGAGGGAAGGAGGGAAGAAGCAGGGAGGCAGAGGTGGCTCCACAGTGCTCCTCCCCACAGGCTGAGGTGATCTGACCCCACCAAGGCAGGGGGCTAGGGGTGCTGTCTTTGTCCCCCTGACTGCAGACCTCTCCAAGGACTGGGCAACACTCCTCTTTGTGAGGCCAGCCCTCTCCTTGCTATTACAAGAGCACAGACATTTCACGTTTTGTTTCTTAATTATGTTTTCAGCGCGATTCTTGCAGCAGCTGGGAGCAGAAGCTTTAGCATTTGAGAAGCAGGATTGCCTGTTTGCCAGGCAAAACTGCCAGGTTACCAGCCTGAATTCTCTCTTATGCTTGGGCAGTGCTCCCGCATGGAACTAACTCAGGTTTGCTCCTCTGGCCCTTGGAGATCTGCTCACCTCTGCAGAGAGGCAGAGAATGCACAGGGGGTGAGGCAGCAGCACCGGTGTTGTGGCCCCACTAAGAGTAGAACATCTGAGTGGAAGATCACAAAGCCAGAAGTATCAGAAATACTTTGGTAAGGCCTCTGAGAAAGCTAAGGAGAGACAGAGAAAGCAAAATCCAGTAGGCTGTATTTGCATAGAGGGAGAAAACACCTCAGCATTAAGCTAAAGTAAATCCTGAAATGATTCACTGCACAGTTCAATTCAGAGAAATGCAGATGACCAGACACTGGGGTTTGCTTGTCTCTTGTGGGTCCCAACAGCTGACAGATGGTCTGTGGCACCCATAAAAAGATAATGCTAGGAATCTCCTAGTCTAAATTCTGCTTTTCTAGTGTGAACAATAAACTCCCTGTGGAATTGCCTTCTGACATGATTCCTCCTTCATTTGTTTGTGTGCTGTTGTAATATACTATGAAACTCGCTGCTTCTGTCCTTGCAACAGGTAACTAAGCACCTCTAGTATAAAATATCTCTAACTGAAAAACTGGGAAGCTTTACCATTGTTATTGGAAAGTGCCATGAGATTTCCCTAGAAGGGCGTGGTAGAAGTGCAACGGAGGTTATGCTGTTATTCTAAAAACTTGACCATGTGCTGGTTCCTCCCCCTTTGAAGTCAGTGGCAAAACTATTTTAGAGGAGCAAGACTACTTGAACAGGAAAACAAGAGGCAGCCTGGAGGCAGAAGAGGCTTGCAGGGAATGGTTTCTGCTGCTATCCTTGAGCACAGAGCTGTTCAGACAGACTGGAGACCTGTCAGCCACTCTCTCCCATTAAGACTAAGAAATGAATGCTTTTAAAGTTGTTAAATGAATGGGCTTGATCTTACAGACCTTACTCATCTGAGTACTGCCATTAATTTTAAGAAAATAATCACTATATTAAGTGCTATGGAATGGAGTCCTTAAAGTGTTAAATTCTAATATTTGACAGAATTTTTTCTTGGATAGAAAAATAACATTGACATAATTAAAAGGATGTGAACATTTCACCTTTTGAAGACTGCAAGCTACTTTGGAGCAAGATGTAAAACTAGAAGCAGTGCAGAGAGCTCAAGCCTGTGTCATGTCTGTAGGTTATTTTTGAACTTTATGAAAAACACACTTTAGCAGTTTATATCCTGACCATTCAACTGTATTCTGGCATTCTAAATGCAAAAACATGCTAACCATGAAAGCAGAACATTTAAAAATACACCGTCCACTTGGCTTCTTTGCCCTGCTTCAGAGTCTCCCAAGTTTGTTTGGGACAAACTTGGGAACTTTGTTGTGGAATGACTGTTTGAATTGGGGTTTCTTAAAATACATGTGGAGCCTTGTAGCTGCTGTGGGATGCACCCAGTGGTGGAGCTGTACTATTTTAAAATCATCTGGCTATTTCACTTCATGTAAGAATATCTGTCAGCTTAGTTATAAGGAATGAGAGGGGTTGATTAAAACAACTCATGAAGCCATTAAACAAAGAGATAAAATGTAGAACATGTGCTGTAGGGTCGTTTTAATTATAATGTAGGGGGGATCTGCGGAAACTGGATGGCAGCTGCAGTGTAGCTGAGTTTTAAACCCCTCTCAATAGTACCTACATCCTGTCCCTTAGGGGTGGGGTTTCCTTTCTGTAAAGCTGGGTCCTTCGGAAATGGTGTTTGGAAGCTACCTCTCATTGCTGTGACTGACCATAATGGAATTGCTGTGCTCAAGCACTTAGATATGGACTAAAATAGGTATTTATGTACATTAATCATCTAGTCATTAGATGCTGGACTATATAACATCAGAGAAATGTATGCAGAAGCGTTAGTGAGGAGGGGAGCATATCAAAGATGCACGTGAACAGCCATGAGAATCCAGAGAGAGTGGGGAAGAAAAGAAGTAATGGCAGCTTTTTTCATTGTCTTAATTATCTTATTAGGTCAAACAACTCCAGTACTAAATATCCTGCTGTATGCTGTAAGTATGTTTATTAAGTTCATTTAGCACATAATCTGGCTTTAAATGATTGATATCAGGTAGCCACATGAATTAAGTAAAAACTATTTAAGCTTCCCATTTTGCTTTATTCTTATTAACCTAGTTATAGGCATCAAGAGTTAGCATAATTAATTCTAGCCCTATCAGAAGGGGTTTCAAGTCTCTTGTGAGTTCAAATCTGTCTCTAGTCACTAGAAATCAGCATGAGGAGCGGTAAGGAAAGAAGGTAACACATCTGCCCATGTCAAAGTTTTCACAACTCCATTCACTTCTGCCAGAGACAGGGCCATTACCTAGGTAGATGCTGGGTCTAGTTCAGTTTGGCAGCTCCAGTGTTCCTAATACAAAAAAGTTTACTTAAATGTCTGCCATGCTTTTTATGTAAATGAAAGATGGTAATTTAGTTAACCCTTTGTCATTGAGTAAAGTGTGTTCCCACACAGAAGTAGCAACGCTTCAAAAATTCCAGTCATTAAAATATAACAAAAGATTTGCATAAAACAAAGACATAACATACAGGACCAATTATACAAAAACAGGAAAAAATTCTTTAGGAAGAGCATGGAAGACTTGAAGGAGTTACTGCTTCTTGCTCTTGGCTGTAGCTTGTTGGCCCATGAAGGTTCTGGGGACTGTTCCCTTGAGGATTCCAGCTGTTTTATGTTATTTTGAAGACATTAAAAAGTGGGTGTTGGGATTGATAACCATCTCCATACTGTCTTGGGGGGTTCTTTACCAGGTAACTGGGGTAACCATCACACCAGTCTGGCTCCTTAGCATCTGCAGCTAAAGAAAATGTACAAAGACAATTCAGCTGCCATTAGGATCAGAAAAATCTCAGTTCTGTTTAAACAGTGTAAAGGGAAGTGTGGTTCCCTTTGTCTTAGAAGACCTTGGTAGCAGAGAAATCAGTCATTGACCCAACAATGAGACACGGCTTGTCAGCTGATGCTCTCAAGACAGCACACCTTGAGACGAACTTTTGGAGGGTCTTTCACAGACTCTCCTCAAATTGCCTGAGTTAAAAGTAAGAGGAGCAACTGCTCTCCCTGATGGGATATCATGGGCTAGGATGCGAATCTCTGGTTGGTTGGTTGAAGTTCTCACTTCTGGAAATGAAATGAAGCACTTTACCATCACTGTCATGGACAGCTTATCTCAGGTTTTTAGCATCATGCTTAGACTCATCCTATATTTTCCCTAGGACCAATGGAACAACACATTTTAGGGTCAAAGTTAGCTCTTTGCATGCGTCCTATTGGCATTAGTAGAATTACTGATGTGCGAGGAGTATGAATAGAGTTCATACAATGATTCCTAAAATACAAAATGCTAATTACAGTATGCTTCCCTAGGGAGAGAATTGGAGATGGCTGACCATGTATCCCCTCTCTTCTCTATCTCTTTTACTCCAGTCCTCCGTGATGTCTGTCTGTTTTGCCCGCTTTCACCCAAACCTGGTTGTCGGTGGAACATATTCTGGCCAAATTGTCTTGTGGGATAATCGCAGTCACAGGCGCACTCCGGTTCAGAGAACTCCTTTATCTGCTGCTGCTCACACGGTAAGGATAAAAATCACCTCCTCATTTCCTTAGAGGAGATGGTCAGCAGGGAAATGGAGCTGCCTAGTTTTGTCTACAATGCTGGTTGCCACCCAGATGAAAATGTAAATGTGGCCCTTGAAGGGAAAGAAGTAGATATGAGAGATGAACAACCACCTCTTGTAAGTGTTTAATCATTGCACTTTGTACGATCAAGTCAGGGTATTATTCTCCTCTCTAAGAAAGAAGGCAGGATTGAGTGCAACACGAGTGAGACAGCTTTGTGCCAGCACAGTGGCACTCTAATTCTTGTCCCCGTTTTCTGTAAAGAGAGCCAGACCACTATGGAGTCTGTATGTCTGTCAGTCTGACATGGCAGGCAATTTGAGTCATTATTGTTGTCTTGGTGTACACAAATTTCTTCTTTGAACCAGATTAGGCATCTGTGAGGGTCTCACAGTGGCGTCCTATAAGCAGACAATGGTGCCCTTGGAAAGAGTGGGGCAGTTTGCTTCTGTTTTCTAATAGAGCAATACCTAAATCCCTGCTGTGGTCTCCTACTTCAGGCAGGCCCACAAGGCAGAGCTTGTGTGCTCAGGGAGAGTTTGCTTCAGTAGAAAGATGCGGGAGAGCATTTTGCTGACACACACAGGTACCTGCAGGTAATGATGGTGGCAATGGGTTCTTGTGGTGTCTGGGACATAAACATGCAGAGCAGTAACACAAAATGGCTGAGAAAGAAGAGACTTCGTCTGTGATAGATACAAAGATGATGTCTGTGTTAGGAGACACTCTTACACTGCAAAGTACTCATATTGTGCTGGAAGAACAGACAAGCCTGGGTTACCTGCTAAGGTGTCCTCACTCTGCTATGGCACTGACATCCAGTCCATCCCACACAAAGGTCTTGTGCATTCTTGAACTCTCCTCCTCCAGAGTTTGGGCTCAGGCAGACACTTCAGGAGAGCTAGAAGGCAGAGTAGCTCATCCTGGGAGTGGGCTCAGGGCAGCTCCTGAGTGGAAAGTGGAAAGGAGGAGAAAAATGTAAAAGTATGATATAAGAGTGCAGAAAAACACAGATTTTCTGTAACATAAGGAACTGAACTCCATGAAGCACGCTGAGAGACAAGATAATAATCTTGTTCTAGCAGAATGAAGGATCAGACAAAGTGATAGTACTTTTGCACCTCCAGCTTTTACAACTCTGTGATACTAATGTTTGGAATTTGCAGATCAAGGCTAAGCTTTCAGTTGACTGTGACAACATAATCCCTGGAGTTAAAAGACAACTCCAGAAGTCATGCCACGTGAATTAATGCTAAAGATACAGTATAGGGCCAGTATTATGATGGCAAGTCTCTTATACTAAAAATTACAGGTGTGCACAGACACGCTTAGTGGGCCAGGCAGTAAAAATATTGTTCCCTGAATTTCCACTATCATGAATGTTGATGTAATTATCTAATGATCTGTGCCTTGGGTTGCAACTTCAATATTGCTTTTCATTTCCCTAATGTTTTTGCTCATTTGTTGCCAGTAATGTTGTTCAATCCGCACGAAAAGAAACAGTCTCTCCTGGAATTGCAATTTAGAGATGTAGCAGACCAGAAAACTAGT
The DNA here is from genome assembly GCA_013397935.1 of Dasyornis broadbenti. NCBI lineage: Eukaryota > Metazoa > Chordata > Aves > Passeriformes > Dasyornithidae > Dasyornis > Dasyornis broadbenti. Next base: position 1,029,625 of record VZRN01005751.1, on the reverse strand, counting down.
GGCAAGAAGCTGACTGTCACTGAAAATTGAACAACTGGGACTCAAAATCTAGTGGAAAAGCAAAGATTAATGGGAAGTAATTTGTTTACACTCAAAAATAATTTAAGGCAAAATTGTACCTCCTGGAATTGTACATTAAAGCAGTTTTATTATTGCAATAGAAAAATATGTAATGTTTTGCTTTTGACAAATATAAATAAATTACTTTCAATTGTGGATGGGCACTTTATGTGCTGTCATGGATTGGTATAAATAAGTATTTACACAGTCTAACTTGAGGAAGCGTGATGTTTTAAGGAGATACTAGACTTTGCAATAAGAGTTGCTTACTTTATGTTCCTACATAGGAATTACTTACATAAACTGTAATTGAGGTCTTGGTTGCAAAAGGCTGGCTTGAATCCTTGCTGCCAAGAAAAAAAAAAGGATTAAATTAAGGCAACACTACTTTAGCAGTGTTACTTTTTGTACTGCTAGATACATGAGCTGAATAGTCATTTTTTAGTTTGAACTCATGCTGTATATGAAAAAAAATATTATTCTCTTTTCTTTCTCTTGCTTTGTATATTTGAAACAGATAGATTGTGTTGTTTTCCCTGACTTAAACCTTCCTGAAATTTAGTATCACTGATTACTGCCTGGATTCACCAGGAAAGAGAATTCTACCCACAGCTTACTCACTAATTTCCTTTCACACCCACCACACATCTGCACTTGGGACAACAGGAAATTTTAATTAAGACAAAACCTTTTTGCATGATGATTTCATTTCCAAAATAAATAAAAGCAAGCTGGCAGCAACCCTTTGAAAGGAAGGAGCCTGTTTAGACTTTCTATTACATACAGTTGGTTGTCTTTTTCATCCGCTTTCCTTACATCTTTTCATTTCTGCCGTGAGTTTTATTGTGCATAAAATTGATGGCTGGTAGCCCTGATTAAAGCCAGGCCTGACACACTGAGGTGCTGCTGGAAAGACATGTCTCACTCTTCACCCTCCACTAAATATCCCAGATAGTCCACTGCTTGCTTTAGCTTCCTCCCACCCACTCTGTCTCTGTCTGTTTGGACTACTGGAGGTCAAATGCCCATAAAAAAAATAGGTCGATGCTTATTTCACACATCAGTATGCGGTAATCATGTTTAGCACTGGGGTCATTAGCTTACACTAAGCAGCAGAAAGGTCCATGGTAGGAGGGTAATAGTGTGAAACACATGTGAGGGACTAATTGGGGTCCGTTTGATGATCTGGGAGAAACCAGGTGCCTGGCAGTCTTGAGAGAAAGAAAAAAATCAGCACCAAATGGACCTTGTGACTTACTGGTGTGTACAGGTTGCCTCCACGCACAAGCCGCAATTGCTTGGTCCATCTCGGTGTGTGCAAAAACACTGTTTGTACAGGTGCTGCGCCTTTTGCTCTTAGAGAGGGGCCATTTACTGGGCCCACTCAGGTATCAAACCTGAGACCAAGCCAGAGCTCTGAGGATGTCTGCCATTCCTCACTGACTGGGTAGGTGACCTGCAGCTGGATCTTGAAGTTGGCTGACATAAGTGGCAGTTCTGCCTTTCCTTTCAGCAGGACCAAATGCTACATTCCTAACACTACATGGAGTTGGCTTAGAAGCTCCTTAGGGATCTCTTGTAAGTTGGTCCTAATTTTCCTTAATTAAGGGAAGTATTAGAGAAAAATATTTTTTCTTTCTGGAGATGCAGGTCTTCTATTTATTGGTAAATGCAGCAGAGAAATTAAATTTTTCTTTGCTTGATTTTTGTATATGTCTAACCCTTGATTTAGCAGTATCACTTGTGCTGGTCAAAGGAAATTAAATCTTATTGTTCAGTCTGACTGATTTTTCCCTCTGGAGATTGCTGAACTTGACCCATCCCTCATATGTCACTATCAGATATCAGATGACGCTTTAGGCTCAAAATGTTACCAGGTTCCTTGGAAAAGGAATAGGCCAAGTTTCATTATGCATACTAACTGGAATTCAGCCTCCACGGAATGACTGCGCTATGGTGAACCAGGTGTAACACCCTAAATTTAGTCACTCTCCACTTATAATGACAGATTTTAAAAGGTGTATTGGCCAATGCTGAACAACGTTGATGGGCTTGTTCATGTTCTTCAACTGGAGTACATTTGCAAATATTTGGCATGCAAGCCAAATTCTGATGGAGTTCAAGTTTTATGCAGCTGTTTTCTTGAATAAAGTTTTCATTTTGATTCCGTTTGGACAGCTTTCTCTTTCTGCTGGTTATTTTCAGTGTCAAAAGCCATCAGTAGAATGATACATGTCCCTGTGGGTGAAATCTCATCCACATAATTTGGTATTTTCACAGCATTACTCAGCTGGGTTGTTTTATTATGAGGAAAATGAAACTTTGAAAACATTTCCACCTCCATAATGTATTTCTTAAAATTTAAATGAAAAAAGACCACAAAAACCCAATCAAAACAATTCCTATCTGGCAAAAGCTGAGTCTTATATTTTCCAGGTATTGTGTGACTACTTAATCATTCTTTAAAATAACATGAGACATTAGAAATTTGTTTGTCAAAATGTAAGAATGGGTCTCTGACTTCCAGTGTTAATGTGTTTTCAGCATCCTGTGTATTGTGTGAATGTAGTTGGAACACAGAATGCGCACAATCTTATTACTGTCTCTACGGATGGCAAAATGTGCTCCTGGAGCCTGGACATGCTCTCAACTCCACAGGTGGGTTTGTTTTCACCTACATGGGGGGGAAAAGTGTCTTTGGTAGACCAGGATACTTGCATAGTGGAACATAGTTCCTGAAAGCCAAAATCTCACCTCCTGTACAAACTAAAACCAATGGATGCACTTGAAAGAGTACAGCTTGCTTCCAGCAGTCTCTGCTAAGAGCCAAACCCCATTTCCTTTACCACAAATCACGTAATTACTGTAATACGTTAATACATAGGTCAGTTTCAAGTGAAAATGAAATAGTCCATTTTAAAGCACAGTAATTACAGAAGTCGCCTGTGGTATAAATTGCACTTATTCTACAGCATTGTTTAACAAATATGGACTACATTGCACTACTGCTGAGCACACCCCAGGCCCTGCAGGTTTCCAAGGCACACAGTCAGACACTCAAACTTACTTTGCTGGCAGCCTTCAATAGCCGAAGGAACAAACAATGCAAATGAAAAGTTTTAGAACTAATTCTCCCCCTCTGGAATGTTTGCTACTATTGTCTTTCTGCCCCCCCTCCCCCTCCTTTGTATCAGAAATGAAAGGAAACACAGGAAAATTGCCCAAACCACTAGTGATTATAATAATGGAAACTAAACAAAGAATCTGATGCTGAAAAAGGTGTACAGAAAGCATCTTTTAAGTGTTATCTTCTGAAGTAGTACATTTTCTATTCTAACACATCACTCATTTTTATACACAATTTCTTAGAAAAAAATTTAATATAATTTTTACTAAGCATCATGGGATCTGATCTTGTTTCAAAATGCTGCATAGAAACTCCCCATAATGATTCCATTAATCATGCATTAATGTGCAATTACTATTGAATTATTTGCTTTTCAGTGTTGACACAAGAGGTGGGACTCCTATATCCTAACCTCAGCCATCTAAAAGTTGATATGTCAAGTTTAAGATAGAAATTCAAGTTTTCCGTACAGCTGAGTTAGAGAGAGGCTGGTATTCTGCAAGATGGCTCATCCCATCCAAGCGTGAAATGCCATTTCAGATACCACCCTGGAACACGGAACTGTCCAATCTTAGGGTAGAAGGGGCTTCTGGAAGTCATAGCATCTACTCCCCTACTTGGAGTGAGGTCAACTTCAAAGTTCAACCACATTGCTCATGTAAGGCAACAGTGTGGGTCTGGTAGTTGTGCCCTGGGACTACGAGAAACCAGACCACTCTTCTGCAATAGAAATGGAAGCATCTAAAATAGTCCAGGCATCTGTTCAGGGACCTGAATCCCTTCCACAGTTTCTCACAAACATCAAGAAGGTAAATCCCAACCTTGCATATTCACTTACTGGAATACTAAATTCTGAAGCACAGACCTGTGAACATCTGAGTTCCAGTACCTCATCACTCAAATGGAATTTCCCTGCTCCAAAACTGGCTCTCAACAAGGATGGGAACACACCCCACATGACCCTGAAGTTTGGCACATGGCTTATGGTGATTTAGAAAAGAAAGGCACAGGACTTGACGTCAAGCTGCATGCCATAGCTTTAAACAGGGAGGAGTAAAGTGTTGCTGATGTGTGTCAGTCTGAAACTTTCCAAAGACACAGATCCAGAGCACTTGTGTACAGCCATGGTGTGGGCGCTGGGACGAGAGAGTCCACCACAGCCTATGGCCATGTCTCTGCAGAGAGACTAAATGATGATCTCACCCCAGAAGATTTTAACAAAAATATATGGTCTCTCTCCCATATTAACAGAATTTCTCTCTCTCTCTCTTACTCACATATTTACAGAAATATGGGATGCTCTACCACTGCATTTTTCATGTCTTGTTTTGCCTTTATAATAGAACCAAATTTATTTCAAAGAAAAGTATAAACCAAGCAGAAGTATTTGTCTACGGATTTGCATTGCTCTCCTCTCACAGGGGTGCTCACTTTCTTTACTTACAGCAAAAAAAGCTCTTCTGAGAAAAACCCTACAGACTTTGGCCCTAGAGAATAGCAGCATAGACTTTTTTAACATAGAGAAAATACCCACTTAAATGGCTAAAAACGAAAATGGTGAAATCATTCAGGCCTTTTGTGGATTCTTGGGTTACACCATTTAGGCTGGAAAACCAAAAAGTTGTGCAAAGTCTGCTCAAAGCGTACACATCTTGCAATGGCCACAAACTTGCATGGTGATTGTATTTGCAATTGTAAAAATGGGCATGCTGATTTACTTTAAAATATAGCTACCAAATGAGAACAGGAAACATTCCTGCTGGTTTGTAGCTTGATGGTAGAGTCTAGAGGGAGTGTTTATGGTTACCTCAGAAATCCCTGAAAAGCAATGCTTAGAATAGTGGTAGTGGCAGGGCCCTAACTTTTAAATTTTGTTCTGTGAAGGGACAAATGACACAGTACAATAAATGCCTCACATGCACACAATATTACATGTGCTTCCTGACAATTGATTTCCAGAATATTTGTAAATAGAAGGGTGTTTCATGATTTATTAAAGTCTGAGGCTGGCAAATGTAACCATTAAGGTATTACCTTTAGTTTCTGCACCATTAGATTTTAAGTTCTCACCTGTCATCTCTGGCTGATTTAAGATGATGCAGAAAAGACCAGTGCCTTCCTGCCAGTCTCATATATGTGATATTCAGCACTGGGAATGGCAAGGAGCATCCTGGTTTGTGACATTGCATCTTCTCACAACGTCTTATGTAGAAACTGAAGTGCTGTGACTGGGTCAAATCATTTCATCTTCTTCTCCTGCTACCCCATGTAATATTTAGAAATCAGTTACAAAAAACCCAACCCAGACTAACAAAAAGAAGATCACAGCATAATAACAAAAACTTGTTTTGATAGGAGAGCATGGAGCTGGTATACAACAAGTCCAAACCAGTGGCGGTCACAGGAATGGCTTTCCCAACCGGAGATGTCAATAACTTTGTTGTTGGCAGCGAAGAGGGAACAGTCTACACAGCCTGTCGTCATGGGAGGTGAAGTTCAGCATTTCGTACTTATAAAACATTGTGTACCTGTGTTGATGAGAGATAGCCAAGTGTGTGTGGAGAGTGTTCCATGGTTTTTTTCTCTTGGATCAACAATGTCTGTGCTGTTCCTATGACCAGGACAGGAGCTGCCTGACTTTGAGCACCTGTGCTACAGCCTGTTATACTGGGATAGTTGCCCCAGGCTCCCTCTGTAGTTGGTGGGGAGCAATGATTACTCTTAGGTTGACTTCCTTTACCTTTTTCAGTCATATGCCTGAAGAGAAAATGACTGGGCCCTCAGAAATGCCTCTTTCTCACCCATGGGATGAGATGGAGGTTTATACAGCTTTATACAGGTTTATACACTTAGCTGAGATGTAGGTGTCTATGTCAGCACAGGAGACACTTCTGTTGCACAGTAATCAGGCCTAAACCAATATGAGATGGTAATCTGCTTTTTCTTTTTTTTTTACTATTCTCAGCTCCATCTTCAGTCTCCACAGACATAAATCACAGAAAAGCTGTAATGGGCCTGTTTCCTTGAATAACACGGATGCAGCCACAGTGTGCCACTTGGGTTCTAGAGAATCCTGTGCTCTCTCACACACAGTGGTCATACATAACATAACCCAGGCTGTAGGTTGATACTGCAAGTTCCTTCTTTTGCACCCTGCAAGCCTGCAGGATGTTAGCTTCCAGTAGTAGTTTAATCTCTGGGAAGCTTGAAAGGCTTTTGTAAAGAACAAACTTTTTCCACTGACAGAGCTCATCCCCACCAGTAGTTTGCAATGTTCTCTGAATTCATACTTTATCACATTCTGAGTTTATGTTGACTAAAAGACATTGATATGCTGGTTTAAGATTGTAAGGCTTCTATTACCCATCCCTAATGTTTTTAAATACTGTTTTACATATGTTTTGTTCAATGTTTTTTATTTTAAAATATTTTTATTTTAGCCTGACTGCTGACAGTATTGCAAAATTGTGTCTATTTAGGCATATATTGGTAGGCTGTGTGGCAGCTGATGGTTTGAATGAGTCTTAGGCTGCAAAGATGAATGAAGCATGCCCAAGGGCATTTCTCACTTCTGCACTTTCAGACTTGCCTGGTTTGTTCCTCTCAAGAGGAAGAAGATGCCAGATCCTCATGTTAGCACACTTTTTGAGAAACCTTTTACTGACCATCAGCAAAAGCTCTTCAGCTCCTGCCTGTTTTTCCTGGAGCTTTTTGCTGTCATCCCTGGTTTATTTCCAGAGGCTCCTGTGTCCTTCAGCCCAGCACAGTGAGGAGCCATATGTTATTCTGGAAAAAGGTGTGTCATGACCTGCAGGACTCAGTCCCTGCTCCAGCACATGCTGCAAGGTCTGCCAGGGGAGCTTAAGTGAGGCCACACTGTCCACACAGGAGAGGGAAGGGGACTCTGCAGCAGCTGGATGATGGACCAGTTTCCTCTGGTGCATCTCCGTATCTCTTTCAGTATACTGTACTCACACTGGCACAGGGCTGACAGGCTCATCAGAGCTGTGGCTATTTTCAATATATATTCTTCCACTTGCAGTTTTTCCATAATCTAGCTAAAAGGGTAATTTCATTATTCCCTTTTCTGTGTACACTGTGGGACAGCACTGACAACTGATATGGCATCATTTGCTTCCAGGAATAAGAAAACTGTGCACATTCTCTCTTACACAGCATTGTATTTTTCCTTCCTAATACCTATTCTAGCCTCCAGCTGATGAAATGCACATCTCCCCGTGTTCAAAGTAATGACTATATGATGCCTGATCACAGGATCAGTTCCTTCACTTTTTTGTGAAAAAGCATTTGCTTCTTAGTGACTTGATTGACTGCTATGAAAAGTTATCTTAGATATTTAATAGAAAAAGAATTGCCCATGATAAGTCATTAACATATCTGCATTTTTATTTTAATGGTTATTCCTTGTGATAATGACTTACTCAGAGACACAGGCTATAGTATAATTACAATTTAGAATTATTTTATAATTATACATAAATGTTATTTCAAGCTACAGGAATAAACAGTATATGTAGAAGTGAGTAAGGTAAGTCTTCAGAAGTAAGAGAAATTCTCCCTGTGCTCAATTCTGAGCATTAATTTTGCCCACTGGAGTAAACCTCTGCAGGCAAAGGCCTTAGCGAAAAGAGAGAGATTTACAGGTTAAATAGAACTTTAAAAGGAAACAGGAACCTAAGAGTAAAGCAAAATTATGTTAAATCACTAGGTGGTAAATCACTCTCTGCACGTAAATCTTTCTTCTTCCTGCAGTAAAGCTGGCATTGGTGAAATTTTTGAAGGCCACCAAGGACCTGTCACAGGAATCAATTGTCACATGGCAGTGGGTCCAATAGACTTTTCCCATCTCTTTGTCACATCATCATTTGACTGGACAGTGAAATTGTGGACCACAAAGGTAAGAAATCCAACTTGGGCTGGGACAAGTAATGCTACTTGTGAAAATGCTGATGTCAGAAATATTTTAATATTGTCTATCACGTCCTAAGAACCAATTAATTGAAAGGCTGTGGTTATAATGGGCGTAGCGATAAAATTGTAAGTAAAATACATAGCTAGTGTAACTCTCAATCATATTTGCCCTAGAGCATACCTTGCCCTTTAGAGGTTGCTTCAGCTGGCCTGCATTTCAGTATTAACCCTTGTGCTGAACAGTTTCACTAGGAAAGGACATGAGGAAGTCTTGTACTCCCAGCCATCAAACAATCCATTCAGCACTCCCTGTGCAGGCTAAATTGCAAGACTAATACTATGCACTGTGGTGTTGCAGCAGTAGGAATACTTTCCTCTGATGAAGCAACAGGGGAAGTGCATGTACAACTTAGTGCAATCAATATCACCTGTGAAATTCAGTGCTGGACAAGGCTGTGATAGCCAAAAGGTATAAATTGTCCCAATGACATTAGACACTGAAAGCAGGGAGGAAGTTCATGCTGGAACTTACATTCATGACCACCAGGGATCTGTTGCTGACTACTCTGTGGCCGTCTGCCTGTGACCTCTTTCAGAGAGAGCGCAGAACAGCAAAAATGTCACAGTCCTGTGAAACTTTGAAACCCCAACACTCCATGGGACAAACTAAACAGACCAACCTGGTTTATTGTACAGGCTGAGTAAAACAGGAGAATGAGAGGTAAAATCCTAATTATATAAATCATCTAAATTTATTTTTTTATACACAAGAGTAGAGAACTGCCTTCCAAATGTCAGGGTTTTGTCTTAACCCAGTTGGTTTTATGCCTGTGTTTGGTTCACATCTTAAGCTGCACCCGGCAGAGTTCCAGTACTGGAAGCTGACCCCAGTCAGGAAGTATCTCAGCATGTGTTCCTCCAAGACATCAGGGCTTGGAGATGCTAGAACAGATGCACAGCAAATGTAAATACGAAAGTGATCAGAAGGGGTCATGTGACAGCCTTGTGCTGGAAAAAGAAGCACAGTTACCTAGATGATAACTTGAACCAGCTTCCATAGTAGCTTCCCAATGCATTTGTTATTGGCCTGATCCAATGTGTGTGCTAATTAACAGGTATCTTTTCCTGATCAGCAGTGACCACAGCTGATGGTTTTGTCTTGAGCATTACATTTCAGGAAACTCGTCATGAGAAAGGTGCATGATTTACCTAATTCGCATGTAACTCTATACAACACTAGACCCAGCCTTAACCAATGCAGAAGTGGTCCAGGGGAGTGGGCATGGGCAGGCTGGAGTAGGTCTGGGATGGTTCCAAGGTGGTAAATGTTAGAAAGGGCTGCAGGATAGCCAAGGGATGGAGAGCTTAGATGTTGGTTCAGTGGGGCTACATAGGCCATTTGGTGTGTGAGACAAGGGAGTCCTGGGCAGTGGTGACTGGGGGCAAGGGATAACTGGAGTGTTGAAGTTGAAGCTGAGTAAGGGGAGACAAATTTGTGGGGAGTGCAGGGAAGATGAAAGGCAAGTATTGAATTCCAAACAGACATGTACAGAAGAGCCTTGGATGAGTATTTGACCCTCAGCTTGAGGTTGAATATGGCAATAACGGTCTCATTCATCTGCAGCTTAAATTAAATTGTACTAAGGGATAATAAAGCCTGATTTTTACTTTAAACTCATGGGATTTTAGAAGTTAGTAGTAACACTAACACAACACATTTTGAGCACAAAGACACTGCAGATAGTAACACACAGTTATCCTTGTGGAATATTTTAGTGCCAAAATGGTTGGGTCCGATTTTGTTCAAGACAATCAGTTTTCAAAGAACCAAACCATTTAAATTTCTAATATCTATCAAGCTGTGGCCCATCTGGCAAGAGGGGCTTCCTGAGAAAGCTGTTTGATGGAGCTGGGTGAGCTGTGATTTGCATGTGACCCACCACAGCACCGCTCAGAGCTGGAAGTTGTGTTGCTGTTTTGGATCACTTGCTTTCTTATGGAGCAGGTTTGAGCAGCAGCAGCCCCAGGCTGCTGCCCTGCCAGCCACTGCCCTGTGAAAACATCCTCTGAGACACTGGACAAGTTCTTGAATTGTGATGAATGTTTTCTTTTTCTCCCAGTTCAACGGCATCAGAAGTTTATTTCCATATTGTCTGAATAATTCTTGGCTGGAGCTACTACATATTTAAGGCTCTCTTTGTTCAGTTCTCATAGTCAAGGCTCAGTCAATCAGTGGGCTCTGAAAAAAAAATAGCGGATTGATACGAAGTATTGAGTGCTTCTGCTGGCTTATGAGATTGTAGTCAGAATTGGTTTATTCCTTTAGTTTCTTATTCGTAAATTTAATCTCCCTATCAGCATCCAAAGCCGTATTGCTTTCCTGCTTCTACCAGTGTTGTATACTTAATCCTATGCACATTATCCTCTTTGGTCATGAAATTCAATTCCTTTCTGTTTCACAGGTTCAGAGTCAATGTCCAATTGTAAAGTGAACCATAAAAGCTTTGTGTTTATATTGTCTATTGATGTTGTGTAGCATCCTGGGGTGCTTACAAGAAAGGCACTTTCATAGCAGGCATGTGACTGATGGATTGAAAGCACCATCTCCCTTAAAAACTCTCGCTTGACATTTTATAATCTGTTTTTGTGGTTAACACATTTTCTAGCTAAAGGCAGTTCACCCAGGTGACTGAGAATAAGATTTTCACTAGCGGATGAGTGAGCGTTTTGTAGGTAACGCTAATACAAGGTTCACATTATCATCCATCACATTAGCCAATAATTAGATCCCTGGGTGAATGGCAAGCAACCAGAAGCAACAGGAAAAGAAACGGAATTTGCAAAGATAGTTACTTGATAACAGGGGCATTACCTGATTCCTGATGAAGTTAATACTTGAATTCGACTTGAATTCACACTAAACCATGTGAGCAAGTCTCGGATGCAGGGCTGTCAAAGGGAAGTCCCGATGTGAAGTGTCTGTGGAGCTCTGCCCTTAATTAGGTAGTGTCGGTACGATGCTTTGAAGAGGTAAAGTGCTAAGTGGAAATGCTAAGTGTTGTTAATTAATTAAACACTAATCCTCATGAATGAATAGCATGAGGTTAAATAATGAAATGTAAGTATTGTTATTATTAGAGCAATTGCTGTTTGGAGAGCAAATTTTTTGATATTGTGTCAAGAGATGGGAGCTATCTTGGAATTGTTAAAACATAGCAAAACATAACCAAGGTTCAGCTAAAGCCAACAAGATAGCTGATTTGCTGCTAAGGGAGTTAATAAGGGTCTGGACAGAGAGCAGGATTTTGTTAAGTTTTTTCATCCTTCATGTCTTCTTTAGGTCTTATCTTTCCACTGAGGGAAGGTGCTAATGACTAGTTTTCTCCTCTTGCACCTATGCCTAAGTCATGCTCAGATGGGCAGAAACTGGAATAACTGTAATAACACTGTGTTATCCCCAGTCTCCCTCTGCCTAATGTTTCAGTAATGGTGGTAATGCTATAATCAGAAGAAGGCTCAGAGGTGAGCAGACTGGTAGTAGGGCCACCACATAACCATGAGCAGGGTCTAATGGAGCCAGAGGTCATGTGTGCCCTCAGTGACAGACTACCCATTGTGTGTTTGTGCTCAGTTTTGCTGTACATAGCCTGTACATCAATGGTAGTGCCTTCCTCGTCCCTCTCCTTTGTCTTTTTTTAATTTTGCTCTTCACATGCTGCTCTTCTCTCTTGGTGTGCTCTTGCTGTTCCAGTCAGTCTGTTGTGCTTTTTTGAGAAACCACATTTTAAACAGCAAACATTCCCATTTCTATGCTACATGCCCTCACACACATTTCTGTACCTTGAATATCTTATGCCTGTGTGTTTGTTGATAACCGGGGTACGACCCAGTCCTCCTGTCTCTTGGAGAAAATGATTTTAGCTGTCGTACCTTCCTATCAGCATGTAACTTCAGACTCCACTGGTTTTCATTTGGCTTGGAGTTGAACACCATCTTCTCCAAGGTCCAGCTACCTTGGAGGAGCTAGACCTACCAAGGTCTAGCCTACCACTAGAAAAATGCAAAGAAGCATGTGGTGATGGTGGTGTTACTATAGGCAAGTACTTCTACACTTCCTCAAAAGCCTTGACTATTCCCCTGCCTTATGGAAGATGTTCCTATCCCAGTGAATGTGCAGTTATTTATGAAGAGTGTAGGTGCTCCAGAAGAAAGTCCTATAAGGTTAGAGCAGCAAGTCATGCTCCAAGGGTCTGCCTAAGTAGGACGGGAACACATGTGTTCTATAAGGGGAGGAAGTGATAATCTTGCCATTGTGTTCTGAGCTCTGTCCTGTGCCTATGAACAACTCTGGTTTCACTGACAGCAGGATCTTCTCATTTTAATGTGTTGATGCTTCTTGATGAAACCTGTTCTGTCCACTTGGGGCCAGCCCTATTTCTCCAGCTTGTAATAGGACCAAACAGGCCTCCAACAGCAAAATGGGACTGGTGAAATGCAGAGGTAATTCAGGTACCTTATCTTGCATACACTTAAGTGTAGATGAGAGCTGGACTTTGTGAAATTTAGAAAGTATCACTGCTTTCATTCTTAAACATATTCTTTCTTAATGTTGTTTTCTAAGCTTTCCTAAATCCTTTGGGCTATCATGTAAGGGATTTTAGATGACTCTTACTTCATATGAAGTTGGGTCCTCGTGGATCTTTTATCACGTAGAGCTTTCGTACTTTGGTTTCTTATGCAGCCACTGGAAAGAAGTAACTGTACCACATACATTAGACATCTCTTGAAGGGACCACCATTACTGCCCACCTCTGACTATGCAGGAGCCCAAGTCTGGCAGATAATCAGTTGCTGTAGCTTTTGGTGGCTTTCTTGCATCTGGACAGCCTCAGACCATATCTAAACTGGCAGATGTGTCAGTACTTTTGAGCTCCTGAGTCTGTCTTCTTATTCTGGCTTCTCCCAAACCGCTACCAGGAAGGAATCAGCCTCTTTATACCACACCACACACACATATACATATGCACATTGATTTGCAGCCAGAATCCTGTGGAATCCTTTACAACTCCTCCCTCTGACTGATTTTGGTGGGCCCCAAATGTCTGTCTCAGGAGAGAATTTCACTCCTCTTCTTTTGGATACCTGACTAGAATAGTCTCCCTCTGCTGCATTACCACACAAAGCTCCTTCTTAACTCTGCTCATAAGGCAATCGTTTTCCTTTGACAACAGTCATTTCCAGTGCAGGCTTTTCTCTTTGATAAAAGCAATTAAAATGATTCCTTTGATTAATCACTGTCCAAATGTTAATTTTATCTGATTATAGGGAATGACAAAGGGTGATAAAAGAGCATGCTAGGATTTCATGGAAATGGTCTCTCTGTGGTGCGAGTTCAGAATTTTGAGTTTTGTCCAAGAACAAGGCAATGAATGAATTTGCTTCAGAGCTCACTTTCTGTCAAAAGGCCAAACTGACTTGGGGAAGAGGGTGGAGTTGCCTGTTCAGACAGGATTTTTTTAGGTTTTGCCCTTTACCTCTGGAGCCAGAGGTCTGGCTCTCATCCAGCTGTAAAAAAAAAAAAAAAAAAATAGAAAGAAAAAAGGTATTTTCTAGGTAATGTTAAAGAGCAAAACCAAAGTGAAGTCAGGTGGCTTGAAATCAGTCCCACGTTCTTCACTTGAAATGCTTCTCATGATTTTGGTTTTCTATGTAGCCATATTTGATAAGTGTTAGGAAAATATTCATCAGCTGGCCAACACACTTCATTTACTCACATGAAACATGGTGCTTCTTTGTGATACATTTCATGAAGAATGGCACACACACAAATAAAACAGTCATCTAAAATACTGAGTTCTAAAAAATTCAGTGGGCTAAACTGTATTTTAGAAAACCCTAATATAAATCCAGCTGTAGCAGTGAAAGCTCTATTTGCACATGGAAAGCAGAATTGGATTTCAGGAGCTTATATAATCCGTACAAAACAGTCATCATTCCTTTCTTCCCTGAAATCAAAATGCAAACCTCCCACTGACAGTTCTGTTGCAGAATTACACTGGAGGATCAAGCTCGAATGCAACAGTGAAACATTTCAGGACAATTATCAATCTATAAATCCCAGGACTTCTTCCCTAATGGAAATTTTCTCCCACCTGCTTCATGCAGCCATCCTTTCTGTGCCATGTGAGAGACTTTTGTTATCAGTAAAAAAAAGGAACTGTGTTCAAAGTCCTACAAGATGAAGCCGTCTTCAATAATAATTAGCCTTAAAATCATTGCTTGCTGACCCGTGAAAGCTCTGCGGGCATCCTGGTGGCAGCAGCTACAAATACTAATCTTGACTGTTTAGCAGACAGTGCGGTAACATCAGGCTGTGTCAGCCATCCTACAATGTTCCTCATGCTCCTGCTTCCTGGCAGCTGAACTGCAGCAGCAGGGTCACTTGAAAGCCTGGCAATTCGCTGAGCACACACGCAATGCTGGGCCAGGTACCCTGCGATGAACTAGCATTTTCCATTAAAAAGAAAAATTGAATTTTCAGGGGCCTCATACTGTATGTTCCCCTCAGAATCACAGGGGTGGGAAACAACCAAACCGCAGCTACATTATCCCACTCCTCTCCTTGCCTTGCAATTTGAGCTAAACTACCTCTCCTTAACAACTTGAGGCCCGGAGCAGGGAGACCAGTCCCACTGACCCCAGAAGAGGTGTGCACAGGACCTGAGTGCGTGCCGCTGCCTCTCCTGCACGACAGGAAAGCATGAGCACACTGATCCAGCTTCTCCCAAATCATCCCACTCATTCTCCAGCTCTGCTTCCTTGTCCCATCTATGTGGGATACAAACAGGGACTGACAACTGGAGGAAGAAGATCAAATCTGCCCTTCAGTGATTCACTCTGACCAGGATTTGGTCATTCTTCTATCAACATGCCTTGTTTATATTTCTCAGCAAGTCCCTCAAGAGGTTCTGTGAAAAATAATCCAGGAATATAGTAATATAAAGGCAGGAGTATGAGCCACAGAAACTGTGATTCAGTTTGCTAGGCAGGGGCAGTAAGAATTTCTATAGTGTTTTGAGCTTCTTAAAAGAAATTGAGCCATTTTTAGAAGTAGGTAGAAATTCCAAAACAAAACAATAGTATTTCTAAAGAAGTCTCTTGACACAAATGCATTAGTAATTTAGGAAGAAGTGTTGTCCTGCTTACAGCATTTTTTAAATGAAAGGTGAAAAGCTTGATTACCATTTAGCAATGAAGTGAGCAGTCTGAGGAAATACAGAACAAATGGCAGATACCTGTATGGGCTTTTCCAGTGTTGCCGTCTGCACTTGCTTCCAGCTTGATGTGGGTGAATGAAGCAGAGAATATTAAACCTCACAGAGTGGAAACCCATAGGGGCACAACTCTTGTTAGTGTGGAGTGAGAGGGGTCCAGACTAGGAATGAAACTGGATGATCAAAAATGCAGAAACAAGAATACACCAGCCTGGACATAAGGAACTGTGGACAAAAGTGAGCTGGGGAACACTGTAAGCCAGTCTGCCTTACAGACATTCTGATGTTTTTAAAGTTCATCCATTGCAAGCAGACCTTTTAAATCATTTAAATTTACAGTAGGCATCAAGCAATGCATATTTATGTCAAACTCATTGGAAATAGTTCCTCCGCTAATATGCAGTGGTGAAGAGGAATGCCATGCTTTCTGTGTTTTTTCTTCAGAAAATTAAAAGGTCTTTTACCATTGGGTAAGTGGAAAGGCATGGTAGAAGAGAACTTTTGAAGTCGAGCAGCACAGACTCGCGAGCAGCGAGAATGTGTTGCACCTCTGCAGAGGATTTAAAAGAGTTAAGAAGGATTAACCAAATAAACAGTTTACCTGTCAGTAAAACTAGCTTCCAGGCTATCCCCACAGATTCCAAAAGCTCTGCTGTTTGATGCTCTTAAAAGAAAAGTGTTGTCTGACTTTCCAAGTTCTTTTATTTTTTTCTTCATGCTGTAGTATTAGACATTAAGATCAATTCTCATTAAAACCGCCTGTGCCAATCATCAAACCTTTTTTCCTTTGCTTCCTTCTTTTATACTCACCCGTAGCGCTTTGACTTTGAAGGAAACCACAAGAATGTAATCATCAGGTTATCTCCAGACTTGGTCTGCTCTCGTAGCCCCTTTCTTTTTGGTCTCACCCTTGTCCCCTCCTCCATCCATAATAATTCCCACATGTTTGTGCAAAATATTGGACTTTCTTTTATTATTGACAATTAAGAAAGGCAACAGTTTCAGCATCTCTGCAAGAACAGTAATTTTTGAAAGTGAACAGTTTCTGCCTTGTCTGTCTGCAACTTTTAGGATGCCAAAAACCAATCAGTGTAACAATATTACAGCACTTAAACAAAAGGGTTGTGAAGAGTGTAGGGATCATTTCCACACTCATTTCTTTCCCCCTGTTGCTACTGAGTCTAAAACTTTAGCCTGTTACCTTGCCAATCAAGTCAGTTTACACTTGATTCAGTGACCTAGAATTATCTGACAGGTGACACAACATATAGATAGGTCATAGCCCAGTGAAATGTTCTTTGAGTCCCAGAGGCTCATCGGTGATCCAGTGCTGAAACTGACTGCCAGAAGGAATTTTAAGGCAGGTAAAGGAGTTTTTACTCATGTAACTCAGTTCA
Organism: Dasyornis broadbenti; assembly: GCA_013397935.1. Taxonomy (NCBI): domain Eukaryota; kingdom Metazoa; phylum Chordata; class Aves; order Passeriformes; family Dasyornithidae; genus Dasyornis; species Dasyornis broadbenti. The sequence goes on along the minus strand of VZRN01005751.1, from coordinate 1,012,835 downwards.
GGGCACCTCAGTTAGCCAGTGACATTGGGTGGCTAAAGCTGAACATCCCCTTTTTGCTTTCCCATTGCCATCCTTGAAGGTCTGGTAGTCCTGGAAAAGGTGGAGCCGGCTACAGATTGTGAGGTGTACTGGGGTCTGTGGGATAAATGATACCTTTTGTGGACAATGCAGACAGGCTTTGCTGAGCCATCAGGGATGTACCTGTAACCAGTGCCTCTGATTTTTGACATCTAGTAACAGTTCCTGGGAGTGCTGTAACTTTTAAAAATGAGTATAAACTGAACTAAGTCAAGTCCCACAAATATAGTATCAAAGTAGGAGCTATTGGATAATCCCAGATCATCATAATTTTTAGAAAACAGATTTGGGAGAAACATGGTAATCCAGAACTGGCAAAATTCCTGTGGAGATCACTCAGTCTGAATGAAAACCAGGGCCTCTTTGACTCCATACAAATGGACAGAGAACAGGAAGGCCTTGAAGAGTAATAGAGCCTTATAGAGAACAGAGGCTCAAACTCCTCACCACGAGGTATGGACAAGTAACCCCAAACAACCAAAAGCTTGCATCCCAAGAAGGACATCACTGAAGGGGGGAAGGTCAAGACCAGAGTAAAGCTGATTTGAAGAGGATTTGCCTCAATATTCCCAGCAGCTTTTAGTTTCTGCTATACTGTTTGCATGTTTTGACTTGGCCTGGTTAAGTGGCACGATCAGAAGGGAAACAATGAGCCTGGATTCAGCAAATTATTAAGATGTCTCTTTCAAGGTAGAGAAGACAGGCCTATAAAATACTGAACGAGCTCAGATCCTATCCTGAGCTGTAGTTCCACAAGCTGTGCCCTGTCCCAATTTCTTTCACATCAACTGGTCAGTGTGACACTGCAGCACTCACTTTAAAGAAAGACAGAAGATTGTACCTTTCCAATGTGTTATCTCTGCTGAAAGAGGTGTCTTTCTTTAACACTATTTTGCAGGTTGTGGTTTAGGAGTTTTTTTTAATCAACAAAGACTATTTATACAATACTTAGTCCCACAGGCGCCAAATTCATAGAATCATAGAATGGTTTGGGTTGAAGGGTCTTTAAAGTCCTGTTCCCTGGTTTGTTCAAGGGCCAGACAGAGGAACAGACACTCTGCTCAGGACCACTCTGGCTCTTTCCAAATGCCCGAGAGCCTGAGCTTGAGCCTAAACAAACACCATCAGCTTGTTCAGAGAGTTTCTATGCCAAGGACTAAAGAATCTGTCATACTTGCTGCACACGTAGAAAATCAAATTAGCTTGAATCCACTTGCAATACTGCACAACACTTACGGCTGTTGCCAAAATGGTGTGAGCCAGAAGTATGTGTCTAGCTTATCGTCTTTAGAACAGAAGACAATTGAGTGGAAAAAAGGAAGTAGAGGCAGCAGAGTGTGTGGTGTCACTACACATATGCTCTGCTGAAGGTACAGCCTAGGGAAGTACCTCTCAGTGGAGCTGATACCCCCAGAAATTGTGGCAACATGTAAAAAAATGCTCTTTTCATGAAATGGGAAAAGCCAATAGCTTTTTCCATGGCTTTTCAGAAGTCAGATGCTAGTTAAAACCTGTGGATATGTATACATTCCTTTATATGGATAATTAGCTACTTTATGTGTGGCGCCTCCTGGATTAAAGAAAATTCTTCTATATAAATAAGTGAAATAGACTGGTCAAATTTATATGTGTTAAAAAAACCAACCCTCTTTTATATAAATCTGTAGAATTTATTTAGGTGAGCTTCTTATTTCATAGACAAGTGTTAGTTCCTGGAGAGCCCATGGGTATTTAAAATGTTCACTCTTCATTGTCCTCTTAAACAATGCCTCTATGCAAACACTGAGGATAAACAATTGACTTTGATAACATATTTAAATAAATGAGAACAAAAATCACATATCTTGGAATTGGCTTTTTTGTTTTTTCCATTAAATGCTCAAATCATATCCTTTTGGAATCAATAGCAAAACTCCATTGATTCATTAGGGCCGTATTTCACCCTACACTCTTCTTCTTCAGTAATAAGTAGATTTGGCCCAAGTTTTTCTGAAGATACTGCTTTAAACTATTTCTTCTGTTCTACTGAATAACAGAATGGGTTGATATTTAAGAATGAAAGCTCATCAAGTTTAAATTTCAGTTGTTTTATAATAATAGCCATATGTTAGTTATGGATTGTGTAGGTCTGAAGTTTTGGTAATTTAAAACTGCCTTAAAGTGACCTTTACATGGTTCCACATCTCAACATCTTCTAAAAGCAGTCAGTATTGGTCCTTACTCATAAATTGTTGCATTAAAAGATCTGCAGGCCTGGGCCCGTAGTTAACCGGCTCGCAGTAAGGAAGCCCTGTGAACATTTATACACACACTTAAACTTACAAATGGAGTCTTCACAATGAAATCAACATAACAGCTCTCAGAACAGGGCGAAATGTCAAATTTTAAGAAAGGCCAGGCCCTGTTAGTATTGAAGACAGAACATGAACCAAGAGGGACCTTATGCAGTTGTTGTGTTGTTCTCTAGTTAAACAGTGCAAGAAGACAAGACAGTATGGGAAATACTTTGTCTTTTTTCACTGGCAGCTAGTCAGGCTGGGAGGACAGTGATATTGAGGGCAGCATGAAGGTGTAGCTCAGCTCCACTACCACTGCCTGGTTCCTGCCTTATGATTTCTCCCTGATCTCCCAACCGCACTGCAGCTGATCTTGCCTTTTGGTTGGATTGCTCACAATCCTGCAATTTCTTTTTTCTTTGCAGTGCTCCACACCCTATTCTTCTCCATTCATTTGTGTTTCATTCCTTGCATATCTGTCATCTTTCTCAAAAGCTATATAATTCCTGTTGTCCACATTTTCCCTCTGACTTTCTATCTGACTGAATATTTCCACTGTTATGGTAAAGGCATTTCATTTTTGGTATTTGAGGCTTTTCACCTCAAATACCAGCACTTCGAAAGTGGTTTTATTTTGATAACAAGGAAACAGAGCACATCAGCTAAAGCTATTTGCCAGGGACTAGACAGCATGAGTACAGCAAGATACAGACTAGCACCAAATCTCCTGGCCATTCTTTCTAATACCCTGGTCTTTAGGCATGAAGTGGAAAATAAAGAGTACTAAAAAGACCATTTAAAAAGTGCCACACTCAAGATCAAAACAAGTTTTGATATGCTGACAAAAAGGAAATGCTGATTGAAATCTGCTGGGATTGATTGATATCTTAATAGGCCTTTAACTTCTGTGGAATTTTGTTACTTCTCCCATGACATTAAATTTTAAAGTGCTGTATGTGCAGCACTTTTCCCATGAATAAGAAAAATATCATCACCTAGCAGTTGACCAGATTTCCTTTTCTTTTGGTATACTATTATCTTCAGTGCCCACCAGGTTTAGACACTTGATATATTTGAACCTAAATTAGATGTTTTCAGTGAAAATACACAGTGCAAATTTGGGAATCCATGGGGTCCTTTCTCAATACTATTTCCCAGCTTACAGTTGTGGGGATTCACTTTGAAATTTCCTATAAAGTACCCCTGCCTGTTCAAAAATTTCGCCCTAGACCTTGCAAAAGCTTTAGCACAGGCATGTAAGTAATTAATTAACACATGTAAGTAACTCCACTGTAATCAAAGCATCTTTCACTAATTCAAGCAGAGGAAAACCCAGTCTCTGGAATAAATCCCTATGTATTTTCAATATGTTTTCAAAAGAAAAAGTCATGTAATTAAATCTCTGAATACTTAGAGTAATTTTTTGTGATATCTCTCACGGCCAGAAATATTTCAGAATTGTTCACAATACAGTGTTGCAACAGCAACACACCACATCAATGCTCAGAGACATGGCAGCATAGAGATGGACACACACCTGTCCCATTGCTGACCCCACAGTGCTTCCAGCCCCAACATCCATCCAAGCACCATGGGGTACAAGAGCACCAAAACCAAAACTAGCAAGGACCTATCTGTAAACAGGTGTCAAACTGACTGCTTTATTGCTTCAAAATAATAATATACGAAAGAAAAGCTGTATAATAATTGCAATTAATCACTCCACTTATTTGGAAAAATAATGCTTGCCTATACATTGAGGGACTCCGGACGATGTTTGCTTTGTAAAATGCACGACGGTGCATTCCAGAGGAACCTGACCGCGATATTCTACGGGTGCGACTTGGACACTCCCAAGGCCCGCTCGTGATGCTGAATTTCCCAGGGCGGGGGGACCGTGGGCGCCCATCCCGCCCGGCCGCGCTCCTAAGGAGGCGGCAGGGAACGGCAGGAGGAGGGAGGCAGTGAGGGAGACCCTCGGAGAAGTCCCATTGTTTAGATTTCTGTCACAAGCCATGAGAATACTTAATTTCTTTCATCTCTGGAGTTTTCATTATCATTCAAATTTCATTTTCCATTAATTGATCGGGGATTAGCGAAGCCATTATGCAAAAATTAAAGACAAGCCAGATGCGATGAATAATTCATGAGGGACAATTACACTTTATTCCTGGTGTACTTCCTAACTTCCCTCCGACTCCCCGCCTGCTGTAGATGACAGCCTTCCTTCCCTCCCTGCCTCCCTCGCAGCGAGCCGGGCGCGGGGAGTCCGCGGCGGCGCGGGGCCGTGCGCTGCCGCCG
>VZRN01005751.1:892150-1003419 GCA_013397935.1 Dasyornis broadbenti | reverse complement strand
CCCCCCCCCCAGAAATCCGTGATCACAGCAGTAAAACTTGCTTGTTTTCTACGGTGATTTTTATCATGGATTAATGACTCCATGTCAGCTTAAGGCCATTGACTATTGCTTAGATAACAGACTTGGGACAAGGAGTTAGTGCATGCCAGCTTTTTTAGGGTAATACTGCCTTGGACAGGACCTAGGCCTTGCACAATGGGGAGATGAGTCCAGTACTTATTTGCATTTGAATGACTTCCTGGAAGGGGGGAGGATGATATCTGCTTTCTGATTGGTATCCAGCATTATTTCTACATCATTCTGCAAACAAAATCCTCTTGCATTTCTCATGTGGGGCTCAGGGCACTGTCGTGAAGCCCTTTGCCAAGGTGATGCTTTAGCTGTGGCAGAATCGTTGTGCTTGAGGTGCCAGTTGGTTTTTGAGCCTGCTGTCAAGGGTTGGTGAGGGGGAGCAGGGAGCCTCCAGAGGGAGAGTCAAGGGAAGCAGCCCTGCTTCCCAGTCCTTGTCCAGCTGCTGGCGTGGCAGTGCACACGCTGCAGCTGTAATGAGAGTCTCAGCAAGTCTGCAAAGGTTTGGCTTCCTATTCCCTCATCTTGTGTGACACAATGAAGCATTAGGGCTGAGGAGGAGACTGGCATGGAGCTATACAATGTTACTTTTAAAATTAGTTTTCTCCAGGATCTTTGGACCTGTCTCACTACAAAAATGGAAAGCTACAGTCACAGAACCGAGATGAAGTCAGCAAAATACTGGTTTTGTTAATTTTGCCACTTTGTCGATGTTCAGACCAGGCTTTAGTATGACCTTCAAGATACTTTCTTCCTGCTTCTGCATTGTGCTACCAGTGAGGACAGAGGGAGTACCTGTCACTCCTCCCAAGGTAGCCTGGACTTTGGTTCTTGTCCTGCTGCCTCTTTTTGCTTGGACTGCTCTCCATTCTATGCCCATTTATAGATCCTGGGACACTCCGCTGTCATCTCACTATGTGACTGAAACCTTTTCCCACCAGATGGATGTGGTGGAGGAGCTGTTTTTGCAGCTATCCTATCCAATTTGCCGTGACCTAAAAAGCACTGAAGCTGAAAAGCCCTGTTTGGAAGACTGTTGTGCCAAGCTGCAGGCTCCTTGCTTAGACAGGTTCTCTCCCATTAAAGACAGCTGGGTGGAGCATCAGTAGGCTTGCAGGTTACCGTCATTTGTCATATGAGGTGACCTAAATCAACTGAGTGATCCACTGATCTGGGACAAACACCCACACAATTCCTTCCTCCTCCAGCACCTTTTGATGCCCTCATTCCAGCGTAGATTACAAATGCTTCTCTTAAGATCATGTTCATTGCTTTGTTCATCCCACGCATTAACCAGAATCTTTATGTATTCTTGTGGATCACCTGTTAAGTTGGTTGACTTGGGGCAGAGAGAGGGGTTAGGAATTAGACAGAATCCAGGTGTACTTAAAGCAGAAGTAATGTCCTGAGGATGTAAAAGAGACTTGTGAGAAGTAGGAGTAGGAGTTCCAAAATGTCAGCTCAGCTGTTCTCAGTTCTGCCTTGTTCTCACTCTAAAGTGATTAGCTCAGGACTTTTCTGATACAACACCTAAGTTTCAGCCTCTGCATCCAGCCACAGAGGTGAGTATGGATTCAAAGGATGTGTCAGCATGAATACAGGGATGTGTCTGCTGGCCGTCAGGTTATCTGGGCCTGAGTCAGAAGCCAGGGCAGGACTGAAGCCAAATCCTCCTCTCACTTGGTTCTTGGTCATGTTAGTGAGTTTTGAGAAAAAAGCAGATGTGGTTTTGCATTTTTCCAGGGTTAAGGAGGGAAAAATGGTTTCATTCACAGCCCTTTACAGTTCATTCCAAGCAATCTCTTACTCTTTTTTTAGCGCATGTGATCAAAGAAAAAATGAACCCTTTTTAAATTTTTTTTCTCACCCCAATGAGAGTTGTTTGTTTCTTCCAGCAATGCCAAGGGACTTTGGCTCATCCAGGACACTCAAAAGTGACCCTATGGTTTGTAGGCAGTGTGATTTTATTGTCCTTCCTGTTCCTATTGTTTCAACAGGTTCCCACAGCCAGTGTCACCATAGAAGGAGCTTCTGCCCTCAACCGTGTCCGCTGGGCCCAGGCTGGGAAGGAGGTAGCAGTTGGTGATTCAGAAGGCCGCATATGGGTCTATGATGTTGGAGAGGTATCTTCTTTTGGGACTTTGTTGTGGTTTGTTTGTTTTGTTGGGGTTTTTTGTTTTGTTTTGTTTCTAAGCTCAACTCCTGGAGACCGCCACATCCAAGTTTAAGAAAGAAATCTGTCTTACTCTTTCTGTGGAGTCCTCATTGAATTTGGGTTGCCAACAGTGTGTTAGTCGTAAAGCTACCTTGCAAAAGAGTTAACTTGTTAAAGTCTCATGAGAGAAGTCTCTTTTGAAGATTTCCAGTGTTTTTCAAACTGTTTTTTTGTAATGGTTCTGTGGGTACAGTTGGAAAAAGTTAAAAGAACATAAAGAGAAAAAAAAGTGAGGTGCAAAAAGAGGCAGTGCTGTTTTGAAGTTGGTCCTAAAGGGTTTACCTTTTGTACTGCAGTATCTCTTATTTCATGACTGGCTTATTGCTGTAAATTTTTGTCAGCATGACATGTACAGAATGCATCTGTTCTTTTGATACTGCTTCATATGTCCGAATACGTGCAAAAGTACTAACAGGAGGAAATGAGAGGTGTCATTTTGAGGGATGGTAGGGGCATGCGTGATAGAGTATAGCAGGATGCATATTATGTGCCTAAGGCTGCTCTCAATTCACCCTGCTACATCTTATAACAAGCATCTAAACTGCAGTGTGTTTGGCAGTGATGAATCTAACTCTTTGTTGATGAATGCGGTATAAAGTGTTCCATCGGCATTACAATCCCTTGGAACAGTTGAGGGTGAATCTCTGAGCAATCAGCTTTTATGTAGAGAATTTGTTTTCCATCATTATCGCTGATAGGATACTGAGATACCCATCTTTGCACAGTAGGGAAACATTACAGAATGCATACAGAATTATCTGTAACTCTCATAAAGTGATTTTACGGCCCATAGCAAAATTGCTTGTGCATGACTCATATTTTGGATTTCATTCACTTGTGCAGGAGTTGCCTTTCCTCACAAATGTTTGCTGAAACTTCTTGCCATATTATTAGCATAATCTCTAAATTGTCTAAGGTTAATGTGCTCAGATTTCCACTGTTACACTGGCAGGTCAGGCTGTTTTTATTTATTTTTCATTTTTGCATGATTGTTCTGTCTTTCAAGTGATACGACAGGCAATGGAAATGTCTTTGATGACAGCACAGTCTGATTTTGTCTGGGAGTCTAGACGGGCTGTAGAAATGTCTCTTTCTGCATATCATATACCAAATCATTCATAGGACTATTTCCTGCTGCAGGCTCACCCAGAAGAAAATAGTGTTCTATGCAGAAGTAGCAATATTGAAGTTTTTGACCTTTCCTCTGTATAGTAAGATGTCATCTTGCAAAATGAGTCATAGTGATACATGAAAATAAAAAAGAAAGAAAGACAGGCGTCTATTACTTGAAATAGAAAACAGAGTTGTTCAATGGTATTGATTGTGTGAGTCCAGTACATAAAGGGTTCTGCTTCAGGGATGTTGTGTGCCCTGCCCATGCAGAGCCTCAGTGTCTCCAGCCCAGCTCCATATGCACTTAAGTAAACCAATGGATGTCCTTCCACATGGCTACTGACAGACCATTGCCAGCCCTCCTTCTCTTCTGTAATGAATGAAGGAGCTTATTAATTTCTTGCCTGGTTCATTCTGGCAGTATCAGTCTCTGCAGTAATTCCTGTATGAAATTCAGGAGAGGTCATCTGGGCTGCAACACTGCTGGGGCTGCTGCGTTGTTAGTACCTTTTTCTGGTTTAAAAGTAAAGAGTGCTCATATATTCTGGAGCCCAACTGTTCTCACTATAAACCTCAAGTGAGATGCAGAAATACTTTGCAGATCAAGACCCTAGAACCAAGGGCGTGTACAGTGAGTAGCAGCCTCTTGAGTCATTAATGCTGTGGGCCAGTCCATAAAGAGCTCTTTGATGAGAGATTCCATTCTTAGCTGTCCTCAGGTGTGGGGGATTCACAGCATGCACATGCACTTTTGGAAGTGTCTGGTACAGAAATATGGCAGCCTTTAAGGCTTTTGCTTTAGTTCACTATGCAGACTCTCACCAGCTTTTTGGCTCAGCTGGGGTCCTCCTTTGACTGTCCTTTCTGTATGGGTTTGATTCTGGGATCTGACAGGGCTGGTCTGACAGTTTAAAAGGGAAAGTTGTCTCCTGCCAGCCATGTCTAGCCACATCCCTTGCTGCCCAGTTTTTGTGCAGGTAGCAGTGCTTATGACCACTCACATTGTGCAGAGAGAGACAGATCAGTAGAGGAGTATATATTTATTTATTTGTTTTGTTTTCTTTGGGCTATTTTTCTCCATGAACTGACTCATTGTGGAAGTAGATGAGTGAGCATGTGGCTGGGGTCGAGGGGCTGGGAGCTGGGCTCACCCCCCAGCAGCACCTAACTTTCATATTTTGACCCAGCAGTGTTGCAAATCCTGACACTAAGCTGTGACCTTTCAGCAACAGCACTCTTCTCATCTCCTACAACATCAGCTTCTGAAAAGGCCTCATCACTAGAAGAACTCATCTCTGCCTGGCTGATAACTCAGTAGCATCCACTTGTTTCAAGGTGCATCGCCCTGATTTGGGAAGATGGGTGTGATTACTTGCATTAGAAAGTCAGCAGGCCACTTCACAAAGACCCTAAATACACTCACCAAAACCATTCATGCTCCACCTATACTGCACCCTTTTAAAAAACCTTTGTTTTCTTGTGACTGTGCCAGATGTCACATTAGATCAGCTTTAAATTCATTAAGCACTGGTTCCATCAGAAAAGAAATCACGTTATTTTTGTATTGTAATACAGCATGGTGTCTTTGAATTTCACATTACTAGATAAACAGGTTTTTTAATCTGTTTCTTAGACAGCATTGACTCTGTGAATTTTGATCAGAGCAGAAAACATCAGGCTATCAACTGTTAAGGAAAAAATTAAGTGGTAGGAATTTTCACTTTGATAGATTCATCACGGTTTTAAGGAACTATCCTAGAGAGCAGTAAAATTTACTGCTGCTATTAACCCATATGGTATAAAAAGAAAACATATGACCTAAGTGAAAAACGTAAGACATAAGGCCTAGCCTTGCATCCTTTGTGAAGGTAAGGAGTGTAGGATCAGGGCTGTTTTCACTTGTATAAGAATTTAGGATTTGGCCCATGTTGATATGTTACCCAGTCATGGTCTTTATGACACAAGAAATGTCAGACACATGAAGAATATGGCAGGGTCCATGACCAGGGAGTTAAAAATAATGGTGACAGTTTCAGTTAGGCTATATATTGTTATCTCCTTAGACTATGTACTTTTAGTTGTTTGATTTTGGCATCGCATCTGAAAATAACTGAACACATTTATTTTCACAGTGAGGGGTCTATTTTCTCCTCTATGCTTGTGCTTTATGCCCATTAGCATTAATGGGAGTTACACACACACTTCCAGCGGAGAGAAGACTTAAACAGTCCATATAGATGTGCTCTTGTGGATCAGTAAGCACAGCTTTAAAGAATGTGAATTATGAAATGAAATAAAAACCCAAACACACAAAAATCTGATTGTTTCAGTGTGATGGGATCTTAAACCTATATAGCTTAAGTAGTATATATAACCAATCATTGTAAATATACTTTAGTCTCTGTAAGATCTAAATAGTCAAACTTTTGTTGGCATAGTAGTTGTGATATTATTATTGTGATAGTTTGTATAATATATTTTAGCTTTATGGCTTATTTACTGGGCAACAAGTTTTCTGTATGGTAGAAGCTGATTTTAACAGAACATGAAGCACTGCCTATGGATTTATTCACATGTTCAGATGATTGATAGTTAAACCTAACTGTATGTCTGTTTTGGAGATATATTTTCTAGAAAGCTTGCTCCCATTGTACACGCTTCAATGATGTTACACAGTGCCTGCTGTAAATATTCTCTAACAACCATGTTTGTTGCTTACCTGGCTTATTGCGAATGCTCTTTGCACCTTTAGTTGTGAAGGAAGCAGCTTCTCATCCACCTTCTATTATTTCTTACTCTTTTTTTTTCCCCATTTATCTCTTCCTGGTCATATTTTGCTTGCACTGTGAGTACATAGATAGAAACTATAAGTCAATGACTTATTATTTGATTCTGATAAAATATAAAGTTCGCAGCTTAGGATCACAGAGTTTGAAACTGCAATCACAGGGAGCGTGATGCAGTACATTATTTTGTTAAACTGGTTACAGGACAAGCTATTGCATCTCTTTGGTGGTCTTTCAGACAATTGGTTCTAGTCACACTTCTAAAGGCAACTAATACGACAAGGTGGACTGGAGAGAAGTAAGAAAAGGTCTTTCTCAAGATCATCCAGAAAGGCTGGCTCTGCCAACAAAGCAGTTACCTGGGATTCTTTGCACAGTTATTACCTCTGTCCTTGTTTCCTTGCAGTGAAATCAGAATCATATGGATGTTTATGTGACTTTGTTAGGTTTCAGAGTTAATACTGCCTAAAGCCTTTTTAGGGCTGCTGTGTTGGGTTGTTTGTGTACTTCCCCATTTGCTCCATGATAGGTGTTAATCCTGTATCTCATTTTCAAGTACATGAGCAGCGAGGGAGGAGCTGGCAACTGCCCTGAAGTATGTGGATGAAGTGATACAATAAGGATATCCTGCTGATGCCTATAAAATAATTTCCTTTGATTTCAGCAGCCTTTAACAGCTGCTTTGAGATTCTTTGGGTTCTAGACAGAAACAAATGTATATTTGTGACCAACTCTCACATTTCAGCATGACTATTGAGTCACTTGTTTTTCTGGCTAGAGTGGGGAAGGATTTGTACTTTGTACTCCTGTCTTGTGATCCCCATGTTTCACTATAGTTTTCGTACAGAAAACACATCTCTTTCATGCAGTAAAAACTGCTGTAGCCCAGAGAGAGAAATGTGAAACTCAGTTTCGTGTCATGTAGTTATCCAGGTGGATTTTCCAGTAGGTTTGCTTTTGCCATCATAAAGCTTCTGTAGAGCATACATTGAGTCAGGAAATGTTTTTGCTACAAAAGCAGAGTTGAGACTTGCCATAAAACATTTTATTTTAAAACCTCTGTTGAGTTACAGGTATTCTTGGAACACAGATAAATGGCTCACACACATATCATGAAGGCTGATTTGAGCAATAATAAGGGGTTGTGCTTACAACCAAGTTTTATTCAAAAACATTCAAAGATAAAGTAAGACACAGTAGTTACAACAACATGCACAATCCAAGCATAAAGGATAATTAAATTTCACCGTTGATATTTCTGCTAGGGAAGTTGGAACTCTGGTTTCAGAGAATTTTAAAAACATGTTTTAACAAAGCAGAATCTCTTGAGAGTTGTTGGAAAGTATAAAGAGCTAAGGTTTTGATTTGCTACCCTTTTCCCCCCCAGTTTTATAATGTTCAGTCTTGAAAAACTTTTAGAACTGGAAGCATTTAGAGATGACCAAAAAAATATACCAGGAACTTCAGCTTTTTACTTGAATAATATCTGAAATAGTGAGCAGAACAAGCTCCTCTTTCCTCATCATTTCAATTTTGACTGATACAGTCAGCATTCACAAAGGGATTTTTGAAGTAGGTTAAATAAGAACTCTCTAATGAAAAAAATGCACTAGTTTGAAATCAGTCAATTTAATTACTGTGTTTTATGAAGGCCATTACCCATTGCTGATTACTAGGGTGATAAAATCTTTAAGCTTTGGTAGCCTCCATAGGGGGTGAGCTGATCTAAGTAGAGCAAAGTCCAGTCATTATCACCCTAAATACTTGTGTTTCTCATTACAATATTCATTACTTTAGGTTACTGTGAATGCTTTGAGGTCTTTATGTAACCACTGCTTTATTCCTCTGTAGAAAAACAATGTTGATAAGTTAAAACCAAGTGTTTATATACTTTTACAATTTAAAACGAGGCTTGGCTACATCCATACATACAAATGCGTAAATTTATGCCTCTGTATACATCTTTTGATAGCTGTTTGCTTGTCAGTGAGGTTGTATTAGTCTGATAAGAAATGGAAAAGGCTATGAGTTACCTTGTTCTTTCAGTCTGTTTGGGTACTTAAAGAAGCTGGAATGAAGGCTTGTGTTCCTAATAACAATCTTTATTAGGGAAGTACTTTTCAAGAGGGAAAACTGAGCCATGATCTAATTAATCTGAGTTACCTAAGGCTGGTTGCTGAGGATTGGAGCTCTTTATCTCCACTGCCAGCCTGGGGCCTTGCGCTTCCCTTTCTCTGCCACCTCTTGCGTATCATGTGGCATCACTGGCTCTCTGCCCTTCTCAGTCTCCCTCATCATGGCCTTCGGACTTACAAAGCAGCTTCATAAAACCAACGTTGTTTAAAAGATGCCTGCAAAATCACTTACTCTTTTGTTTAAAAAAGTATTTTTTCTTTAAAAAGAACTCTTGAAATGTGTCAGGGAGAGATGTGGATCTGGGTTACTGAGAGAGGAGAGTAGGCTGTAGAAAAGGACAGAGGAGCTTAGTGTGATTAAGCCAAGAAAGTATGAGCCTGGTGGGAATATAGATGTTTCATGTTCTTGCAGAGATAGGAGTGCTTGGGGCCAAAGGAGGAGAACTAGTGGAGCTGAGGACACGCTGCCACTAGCACATGTGGCTGCAAGCTGGCTGTGTAGTTGAGTCAAAAATTAGAGAATATTTTTAACTCTCGGAAGGCTGAAGTCCCAGAGCGGGTAGAGACAGTGGGAGAAACATCCTCTCAAAGTGGAGCCTGACAACAGGATTTTGTGATGTGCTTGTTTGTGATGCAGAAAAGGATCACACCTGGTGTACAGGGTCACTCTCCTGCCCATGCCTGGATATTTGCTTGTTCTTGGTAACAACAGTTTCTTCTGTTTCTCTCTCTAAATAAACGACCATGAAATTCCACTTCCATTTTACTATCTGAATGTTACGTGTTAAAGGAGGAACTACAAGATTTTTAATGAAAGTACCTTTTTTCCCATTTTTTTATTAGACAGTGAAACTAAATGGGTATTGGTGAAAACAGACAGAATGGGTGGGAGTTTTAGATGATCATCCTAAAAATTCAGTTGATTCTTTATTCTTAGCTTCCACTTGCTCATGATGAAATATTTCAGCAGTTCTCCAGAGACAGCTTTCTAGCTCCCCAGAGAATTTCACAGGGTAAAAAGACATCAGTTTCCAATGTGATACAAATATCTTTCAGAAGAACTATTCAACTCCTCATCATATGAAATAAAAACCTTAAGAAACCCAGTCAACCAACCAACAAAACTCTGGCCCTAGTCCTTTTTATTCATTGGCACACTACTTTTAAAGCTGACTTATGTTTCCTTTTCCTTTGCAAAGGCCCAGATCCTCCCCCTGCAGAGCAGATCAGAGAGAACAAGCCACATGTGACAGGAGTTAATCATGTAGCTTAATGCCCTATTGGAAGGCATGCAGATAACGAAGTGATGAGAGCAGCAGAGAATCTGTAAGAGATCATTCCCTTTCTGCACAGTACAGCCTGCAGGAGGGGGAGAAGGGATAACTGTGTGTGACAGTCTTCTTGCTGGTATTTTCATGCTGAGCTGGGAAGCACTGTAAAGGACAAGAGAAAAGCTAAGGGAAGCCCCAATCAGATATACCAGTCTGTTCACATGGGCACTGCTGGGGGCTTCACTACTGGCTCCTCAGTTACTGCTTCTCCTGAAGGCTTGTCAAGACGCTTAGCAGAAAAGAGAATCTGTGTCCAGGCTTTCTATGGTAGTTGTAGCTGAGGCAGTGGAACATGGGCGAGTGCTTTAGCTGGTCTGCCCCTGTCCTAACTCAGTATCGTGGAACACTGCGGGGGGGGGGTCACAGCGGTGGTCAATGCATGTTAATAATGTCACAGAGTATGTATTTTCAATATCTGGTTAGTCTGTTGGGTGACATCTCTGAATTTTTTTACCCCCTTTCTAATGTAAAAAGAAGTGTTACTGTAAAACGTCCATAGCTTTAAATAACAGAGAGTATGGAAGAGGAAAATTGCCAAGTACAAAATTTAGTTTAAGCTCAGTTTGTGTGCAGCAATTTGCAAACTTCGTAGAAATCCGTGACTTACCATTGTGGTATTAAAACACTTCTGAAACAAGAGCTGCTTTGTATAATTAATTTTTTTCAGGGGGCATCTGTGGTTTAAACCTGTCACATCCAGTAGCAGTTTTCATTTTGAGAATCCTTAACTATGTTTTCAATCTTTACAGTTTGTAAAATGGTCTTTATTTTGAACATGAAAAACTGCTTAATTCGTGACTTGGAAAGTAATAGTTAAACATAAAATATCAACTGACGATAACTCTGGGCCTTAATACATCTATTTCACATCTCTGTTTAATTTAAATGTTATATGTATACTCCAGTGCCTAAAGTGATAGAAGAATCTACATCTGAAATGAAAAAAAAGAAAAACAACAAAACAAAACCCACTGCTGTTTCATGGATGAGCTCTTGCAGATAATGGGATGTGTGCAAAATCTCACAGAGAAGGCAGCAGCTCTCCTGCTAACTAAAATCTTCAAGCAGTTCATAAGCTGCTTATGGTAAGTCCATTTGCCAACTGAGAGCCAGAAAGCTGTGGCCAAAGTCCTTTACAGTTCCCGTTCTGGCACATTTCCTGGCATGAATCATGGCATGGACATGGCCAGCTTGGTTTGGATAGGGAGCAAGCTGAACTGAAGATGATTTCTTCCCTGAGGCAGTAGTCCTTCACTCAGCTGAACTTTCAGGGAGGCACCTTTGGCAGTGCAGCTATCCCACAAGCTGAAGCTCTGGTATTTCAAGTGAAAACAATGGGCCCATTCTTCTGGTCAATGTAGTGGTCAGTAAAAAAAAGTAGGTATTGGAAAGAACACGTCAAGGGCTCCTTACCTTCTAGTTTAGTTCATTTGGTATTTTTAGGCTTTATTGTGCAATGCTGACAACTGATAATATAATTTGGTAGAGGAGGAATCCTGATCCCTTAGCTCCAAATGTTAAATATCCTGAAATGCATGTAAAATTTCCAGGACTTCTCAATGACTTTGAGAGATGACAATTGGAGCAAAACTGAGATCCCCAAGGGAGGTGAATGGCAGACAGCATGCCTCACTGTTCTTCTCAATCCACCTGTAAATTGATGGCATTACAGAAGAAGTGGAATGGCAGGAACTGCAAGAACTTCATTGCTTAGGGCTTTATTTTGTTTCTATTGAAGCAAAATTTTGAGCTTTCCTCAAGCATGGCAGATGCTCTTTCTGCTCTTTCTGCTGATTAATTGTATTAAATCTTTTGTTTCCAAGGACTTAACAGGCAAGTAGTCTCTGCCATTGAAAGTATTCCTTGAGGAGATGCATAGGAGAGGCTCCTCCCAGTGTGACTGGTGAAAGCACTTCAGTGGGATTAAGAATAAACTATAAGATTATAGTCAACCTTAGTATTTTAAAAATAACAGATGATTTAAGGAAATAAATGTTATTGAAATTCCAATTACCAGTCAACTCTTTCAGGATGACTGATGATTACTCAGTATTTTACCCTCTGTAGTCGATACCAAGTGCAGTATTTTGATACGTTAGTTGAGGGAGGCATAATCTGTTTGATAGCTTGGTCATCATGCCTTCTGGTTAATTCAGGAGAGCCTGAGCCAACTCTGGTATTAGAGGTGGAACTGTAGCATTGTCTACAATTAAAGATACTTCCCAATTCCTAGTTTTCTTTTCTATATGCCCTATCAAGTTGTAATCCTTCAGGCTGAAGTTTTCCATAATTGCTGTTTGCTTCTAGCACAGGTTTTGTTGTTTCTTACCTTTTTCTTTTTTTTTTTTAATTTTGAGATTAAAGACAGTACCATAACACAGAATTAATAACTTGCTCAAATTGAGGGAGTTCATCTTAACTCTGAAATTTCCTATCTTTGAAGTGTTGCAGTGCGCAGCAGTCTTAATGTTCTGTTAACATGCATTTATATGTCATGCTTGTATAATTTACGGGCTATGTTTTATTTTGTTCTCCTGTTAGACTGGCATCAAGATGACTGATGCAGACAAAGAGTACTAAGTTTAGAAAATAATTAATGGGCATTCAAATGCTTCAGTTCCTGTGTAGGCCCTTTATACAGCATATCTTTGCACATTACATATAAATTATTAAAATAACACCATTGTCAGATTGGTATTCAAAATATAATTTGGCATCAGCTATGTAACAATTCAGAAGCTACTGTTCTGCTTAGAAGAAGAAAGCCAAAGTTTGCTGAAAATTGATTCAGTTTTTGTTTAAGTTGGGAGTTTTTGATATTAGCTAATGTTTTGTCTTCTTTTTACTATGGCAGCACTAGTTAAATCAGACCCTGCTGGTGAATTGCAAAGAAATAAATCACAGCAGACATTAATCTAGATGAGGGCTAAGTAATTAACTTCATAGAAGGGTGGTGTATATTGTGTCTGTGACACTAGACTGACTGTTGTGCATAGAATAAATGCAGTATTTAGGTTGCCTATGGTATTCCACCCCTTCAATTCAGTAAACAAATATATATAGAGCTACTCTGGAGTGTATCCTTTGTGGTCTAAACACTATCTTATTAAAATCATCTGCATGCAGTATGTGGGGTTTGAGTTCCTGCCAGTGGTTTCATCCATTGTTAACAGTGATGCTCAGCTCTCCCAAGAGTTAAATACAGTGGTACTTTAGTTATGTGGAAAGGGTGCTCTTGGTTACTTTGGTGGCCATGTCGTTGTATATTACCTCCCACTTTGTTTCCATCCATGTGTGTGGCATAGGGTGTTGCCTGAAAAAATATAGGCTTTTTCAAGAAATAAAATATCCATACAGGTTGAGAAAAATATCAAAGGCAGCCTGTAATTAATTCTGGGGCCAAGACCAGGGCCAGAATAGGTGTGTGCCTGCCTGCTCTATGTGTGTATCAAGATATTTAGTATTTACATTCACATATCTGTTTTCACCTCAACAATAGTGACAAAACATCTGTTGAACTCCAGAAGATAGGATCAGTTCTTACAGTGGAACTGTAATTGTTGATTAGTGTTTGTACTGCTATCCTCACTCTGCAAGTGCTGTCTTTTACTTGGAAAATGAGACTGAGTGTTCTACTTTTTAGAAATCATCAAGTTCAAGGAGTTATAGTTTATCATCATGAAACACATTTTTACCTATGATGTCATAACTGCATTCAGATATTAATCCATTGCTCAAAGTATTTGTAACAGATTTCTTTTCAGCACTTAGAGGTATGGACAATATAGGCTGACAAAAATTTTGCTCAGAGGAAATGTAGCCAAAACTACATTTGCCTGAAGCTATGTTTATTTGATGATGCTGTTAAATTGAATTGAAAGAATATTAAAATGGTGATAAGCCACATACACAAATAACTTAATGTGAAGTTTGAGATTTTAGTCACTAGTTTACCAGACTTGCTGTTGTCTACAAACTCAGCTTAATATGAGTATTTTCTAAGTTTTAATTAGCTATCTCTTCAAAGACTGTTTAACTTGCCCTTCTAAAAAATTGTAATAGCCACAGGCTATTTTAGAACATTAATTTTTATATAGTTTTTATTTGCCCTGCGTGATATGAGATTTTATGGTAAATACGGCTGTGTGAAAGTGGAGACAAGTAAACAAAATTGTCTAAAATAAGATCACGCTTTGCTTCCAAACAGCAACAAACTCAAATGCAACTAATGAAAGATGTGTGTTAATCAGAAAGTGTCTGACCTTTTGGAGCATGGTGATTGCATATAGAAAGCCATGAGTTTAGATCAGAACAAGCTTTTTCTTCACACAAAAATAACAGAGTATTGTGGTTCTATGAAATGTGTTTGAATGGGTCACAGATTTTTGAATTGGGAACCGCTATCACCCTTGGAGTGTATCTTGGACCACCATGCAGGCTCGTCTGCAGACTTCTAAATGAAAACAGTGTGTGGCACTACGGCTGCGCAGGCTGGCTGTGACCACAGACTCTGGCAGACCTTCCAAGCCGTGGGGCAGCTGTTCACTGTCAGATTCTCCATTTACACCTGTGTCCATGGGATGGGTGGGTCAGAAGCATTACAGGCTGTGCTGCTTGGAAAAATTTGCCCCTTCACAACAATCTCTTAGTCACTGACAATGCTGAGGAGCTTCTTCCCGTGACTATTTTTGCTTTGAGGCTTCTGAACTCTAGGTGAAGACAAAAAAAAAGGTGACTGTTAAACTGGTGACTGGGATTACACAATTATTTCACCAGTGATCAGTGCTGCAGGTTATGAACCAGTGTCTCAGTGACAGATAAATTAGATCATGAGGTACAGTCATTAAAAGGAAACATGGACAACTGTGTTCCCTTTGAGCTTACAGGACACTGGTCCCTCTGAAGTGGAGGTGGCTGCTGCTGCTGAAATTGCATTTTGATTCCTTCTCAGGAGAGTCCACTGCCCTCAAAAGAGAGCTCTGATGGACAAGCACTTGGAGGGATGAAGGCAGAAAGAGTTTGTCCACTCCCATCCCAAAGATCTACAGGCTTCAGGGAAGGCGAGGAGCCAGAAATAAAGTGAAATATCCTCAATGAATAATTCATTTGCTGGAAAGTGGTTTTTCAGGGAAACCGAAGCTATACAGGGATTTGGACAAATTCAGCTGAAGCACTCTCAGCCATAAAAAAGATGGATAGGAGGGAAATACACAAAAGTCTTGAAATATGTTTTAATATCTTGTTTCAACTATCTGGATAGAATCCTTTAAAAGGCACATTCAAAAATTTGGCGATTTTGTCTCAAAATCTTTCTCTCCTTCCCTCTCCTTCCCTCTCCTTCTCCTCTTTTCCTTTCCCTTCCTTTTCCCTAACTTAAAAGAGCAAATATACTAGAAGGTGTTAAATTATCTGAAAATGAAATTGATGTTGATTTGTGTCTTCAGGCACTGTTTTTTTCCTTTCTTGCTTGCTGGGGGCACCCAGCACTAACTGACAAAGAGGAGCATCAAGAGTTGTCTGGTCAGAGCATTTCCTTTTCCTGAGTTCTGACATGGTTTTCAGAGTCGCAGTGTTCAGTGAAGTTGCTAATAGTACAGTTTCTAGGGAAATACAGGAAATACAGCTTGTGTTTGTAAAATCTCTGGTGTGTGGATTGCACGGTTTGCACACAGAGGAAATCTCTGCCTCCATGAGAGGGTGGAGGAGGCTGGTTTTGGTGAAATTCACATACCCAGTGCTGCCTGAGCTCCCTGGTGAGCCTCAGGGGTGGAGCACTCTGTCACTCTCCCACCAGATGCACATAAACCATCTCCTTGGTCAGTCCTAGTGTGGAGGGGGGCACATTTTAGGGCAGGAAAGCTGGCAGGAAAGTGAAGTGCTTAGCTAGGGTGATCTCCCCAAGAAACAGAAACTTCAGGAGGTTGAAGGGCTCTGTGGTAGCACTGAGATACAGTTTGGTCATGTACTGCATAAATCATGTAGAATTGTGGTACATCAGTAAGGTAAAGATGGGTGCTTGTCAGGAAGACCCTGGTGGTCACTTCTCTTAGATACTGGTTTTCCTTATTAGAATTACTGTCTGATGCAACCTAAATGTACCATGATGTTAAAGCTGAGTAGTCAATTAATTAGGTGTGGGTAGCATTTGCCTTCCATTGTGAAGAGATCAGAAGGAATAAATAGCTTTTATGTTCTTGTCCATACCTTAGCATCCGTTCATTCAAATAACCTTCTGACCCAAACAAGTTATTATATTAAATTATTATACTTTGGTGAGCATTTCTATCCTGCATCAACATCACAACATGGAAGTCAACACATGCTGCTTCGTAGTAACTGGAAATGGACAGAAAAATCGCCACATGAGTGAGGAACACCCAGATAGCTCTAAACCTCTGCCCTTTCTCTGTGGAGTATCTCCTCATTTCTTCCACCCTTGCCCTGGTGTTTGCAGAAAAAAATGTGCAGAGAAGCTGAGAGGGAGATCCCACAGGTAGACCCAGGTCTCCAGGACTTGTGGGTGTCAGTGCACCCAGATGAAGGAATTTGAATGGAAAAATGACTGGAAGGGGAGCATTAATCCAGAGAAGAATTTGATTTGGAGTTTGTGGATACTTCTGTTTCTATTTGTGGTCTTTTGCTGTATAACTATTGTGGTTTAGTACTGGGGCCTTTGCAGAAAGAAGGGGTTTGGAGAATAAAAGACAGTTTTTCCTTTGACTCCATTATTGCCAATGTTTCCCTCCACATCCCTGAGGAATTCCAATTAGAGAGGTTTATTTTACTAACAGTCTGTTAGCAGGATTGGCCCCTTGTTGAAAGCATGATGCAGTGCATGAGATTAAATAAGGTAAAATAAGATGAAGTTGTAAGGAATTAGATTGCGTGTGGGCACTGAATGTTTTTTCCTCTGTGCTAAAGGTAGTCACTTCGGACATTTTTCAGTTCACAATTGCTTTGTGAACTGAGTCACTAGAAATGTCCCAGATCTTGCTAACACTGTCAGCTAAGAATAATGCATGTAATGCATACATTCCTGGGGAGATTCTTCAAGTTTGAAGTTGTTTTAATAGCTTGGACTTTGCTTTTCTTTGTCTGTGGTCATGCTATGGAGTAAAGGCAATTAAATAATCTGAATGTCATAAATATATTCAATTTTTTTCTTTAGAATGACATCTTTTTCAGCCATTTAATACAATGTAATGCTGTTAAGGACTTTAGAAGACATGGAGAAATGAGGCTTTATTAAATTCAGGAAGTCCTTTGCCTGGGATATTGCTCCTTTAAAGAGTTTTCTACTTGTAATCAGCAAGACTCATTTCATTCAGGAGTTTGACAAATGGTAGTGCCATATACATCACAAGAAACGAAATCTTTTAGGAGATACAGTAATAACAGGGAGATGGTTGCACAGCTGGTTTTGGTTCCATCTCTGAGAGAAGGATCTCTGCACTGCCCCTTACTGCTACACAGAAGCTGGTATAGGTGTATGGCTGTGACCAAACATGTGCTTCGAGTACTTGTGTGCTGGTGCACTGACCCCTGTTCTGGTGTTACATTTCCTTCTGCTGAAGGATTTTGAATGAACAGAGTGGTCGTTCAAATATAGGCCATCCCAGATCCACATCTGTGCACATGAGTGTGAGAGACAGCTTTCTGAAATTTTTTACTTTTGTAACTCTGGTCTCCATTCCTGGGAGAAGTAAAGGAGAAAAATGCCAAAAGTGGACGATAAAGAAGGGAAAACCTCAGAGACTGCAGCGATGCCTATTAAGTGGGCTGAGGTGGCTTTCTCTCAGGTTGCATTTCACAGTCCATAGCCTCAGCTAATGCTGAACTGTACTTGGTGTTTCAATGGGCAAAACCCCAAACTTACACACCAGCCCTTCATAAAGCAAGTCAGTCACTCATACATGTGTAATACATGGGAAGCTTTAAAAAACACGCTATGTTTTCCCAGAAAACACTGGATGTAGAGGCAAAGCTAGATACAAAATAGTTGAAAAATCTGATAAACACCAGTGAGATATGGAGGAGATGTTTAGATTTTGTATTGCAAATTCCTGTCCATACGATTAACACTTGCAGCAGTGTACGTGGAGCTTTCACGGGCAGGTTGTTTTGGCCATATACACAAGCTCTTTCCCCAGCTGGCTCATGTAACAGATGCTTTTCTTAGTCTCCAGTTCTGTGTATCCAGTTGAGATGTAAGGAGAATAATTTGACTGTTTTTTTGACTACCATATGCCTCATTGGCACCCATGATCTACTGTGCCACGTGGACATAGTTAGCTGGCCACCTGCATGGCACTTTTTGTGGTGTATTAAAAGATTTAAGTCAGTTCAGATTGAATACTGGGTAGTACAAACTGGATTAGCTGTGGTCATACCCATTCTTCATTCCAAAAGCATCCATTTGCTAAGGTGGACAGCAGTTTATTATATGCCCTGTAGTTTCCAAACAGTTGCCGTCTTCAGTACCAAGCACTGCATAATGTCTTGAAACAGTTACTCGTTCATATTATATGCAGGACATGATCACAGGGCTATAGGAGGGCAGTAAAAACTCGCATGGTTCACATGGATGCTTGTTGCTGTTTTCTGGAATTTGGCTTAATGAAAACAAAGTTGAGAAAAGTGCTTGTTTTGTTTTGGTGTTTCGTTATTTTTTTTTTCCTTTTAATTATCTCAATCCCAGCTTGCATTATCTTCCAGAAACTGCAGTATTGGATCCAGCTGGAAATGACTGCAGTATTACTTTGCCATAGCACTAAAGCATTTGGTCTGGAAGTTCAGCTATTTAGATTACATGTCCCTCTTGAAGCCTAATGTTCAAGAGCTCTTCATTAGAAACATCAGTGGTATTAAGTGGAAATGGATATTGCATGATGATATAAAAAAATCAGACTTGTAATGCAATATACAGTTGATACAACATTTCCATTGTAATGCATTTCGTGTGACTGTGAATTCCCTAACATAGAGGAGGGTAACGAAAATAACACAATATATTTATTTTACTACTTAGAGCTTTAATGAACTTCAGGAAAATAGCTTCAACACAGTGTTGTAAAAGCTCTGTTACCTTGTGCACACTGACCTGGGTCCTGCAAACAATTACACTTGGGCATGGCCTTGCTGACTGCCAATGGCTGGCTCGTGTGTGTAAAGTGAAGCATACGTGTGTGTACTTGTAGAGATCAAGGCCTCGCACTAGTTTGGAAAATCTGAAATATTTTAACCAAGGGATAGATTTTGCAGCAACACTACAAAATTAGGCAGATAAAGCTTTTTGCTCTGCCACTGACTAAAAGCTCCTTCTGGCTGGTACTGAATAGGAAACTGCCAGATGCGCCATGTGAACTTGGCCACACTTCTCAGGTAGCAGCCCACAGCAGGTTGGTGAGGCACATGCCTTGGTGCTTCACTGTGCACAGCCATGCTGATTGGGGTAGGAACTCTCCTCAAAGGAGGTGCTTCAGTTTTGGGCCAGGGAGAGAACCAGTCCCACACTTAATTCATTCCCTGCTGGTTATTCCTGCAGCTGGCTGTTCCACACAACGATGAGTGGACACGCTTCGCCCGGACCTTGGTGGAGATCCGCGCCAACCGAGCTGACAGCGAAGAGGAGGGGGCGGTGGAGCTCTCGGCCTAGAGGGAGAGGAGCAGCACTCGCCAGAACAGCAGCATGCCCCACTGAGTACACCAGTGTTCAGTGTCAGAGTCAGTCTTGCTGTGGCTTTTGATGCCAGTGTACATGCCAGTATTGCTCAAAGCGTTCCATATTAATCACACTGCTTTACACAAGGCTGAAAATATCCAGAGCATTTTCATACTTTATATTTCTGTCTGAAAAGTAAGAAAGAAAAGACAAATCAACCCTTTATGGGTTTAGTTGTTGCCTTTTAACTACTTAGTAGCTGTATTTAATAGCTAGGAACCCCTGGTTAAACTTGTGCTCACATTGCCCTTCTGGCATAGTCCTATTAAATCCATATGAAGCCAGATATGATTATGTGCAGATGTGGTGTGCTTCACTGTATGGGACTGGGCCAAAGACTTTAGATGTGGTGTATCACATGGTGACTTACATTATGAATGGATGTACTATACGAAAGTTGCTGCTCCTTATTTATTGCGGTGTGCTGCATGGAACATATTTATTTGAAAGCATTAAAATAAACGATCCTAAAGCATGTGCATAATGAGAGAACTGCATTGTCTGTGTGCTGCTGTAGAGGTTACATTAAAGTCCACATAACAATTACAGTACATCAGTTGTGCTTAAGATGTAAGATCTGTAAAGGTTGGCTTGAGTGGATGGAATGAGTTTCCTTTCCTTTTTTTTTTTAAGATGCCTATTATTTCTAGGCACTTCAACTATATTTCAGATACAGTTGGTCACTGATACTTGTCATGCAAGTTAACACTAACAGTCTGACAAAGAGTTGTGGTTCCCAAGTATGACACCAGTATTGCCAATAAAATGTATCAGGCCTGTTCTGTCGCAGTGTGGTTGATCTTTCCTTGCCAGCAGTGCTCAGCGTGTTCATTACCAGTCACTGGTGAGATGTGACTGCCCTGACTCACAGAACACTCATGCAGCTGCTCTGTAAATAGATACCTTCAGCACAGGGACTGGCCAGTAGTGGACCTGTGTGCATCAGATCCTACTACCAATTTTACATGGGCAAGCACTAATGCTTGTCACCTTCTAGGCTGATTTTTATTTTCCCTCCATCTGTAGCATGTTTACCTGCACACACATGCACACACAGAGCAGCACTGTGCTGCCTTATGTGCCAAAAGAAAAGGAATAGGAGAGACAAGGCCTCCTCAGACTGCCTTGAGAGACAGGTTGGGATAGGGGACAAAGGAATCGGTGCCTTTATGACAACCTCTTGTGGCTTGAACAAAGAAACAAGAGTGCAGACTGGTCTCACTGGCCCACAGTGACAGTCACAGACTGGCCCAGATGGATGGTGGTGGTGAGGCTGCTTGATACGTCCATGTCACAACCCTCTGCTGAAGCAGAGGACGTCTCTGACATCTGGGTTTAGCAGTGGTTCACACTCAGGGGCATGGAGGTGAACCATTTTAGCAAGAAACACTGGAAGTCTGATGAGAAAGATCTTGTACATTAAGTTTCTCATCTCGTCTTGTTGCCGTGTCTCATCTTTGGGCCATCATGTTGAGGAATAAACACATCATCTAGTCATGTGTGAGGCTGTGGTCCGATCCAGAACCATTGCAAAGTCTGCACTGCTAAAGCCGGAATACGCTGAGAAAATGAATCCTTTGGAAAAGCTGCATTTCCATTATCTTCTCGGTGGTTAGAAGCAGCTCCCAGTGAAAAGTGCACGGGCTACTTTCTTCTTAATGGTGGAACCGGAAACTATCTCCCAGTGCCCATGGAAGTGTCCTGCCATTGGGCTGTGGGGAGCATCTTCTTCCAGGAGGCCTAATACACAGGAGAGATACATCAGTCACTGGTCTGGTGGCTCCCTGAGACTGGAGCCATGTGTTAGCTTTGTTCTTGCTGCTCCCCTGGGTGCTTTGGGAGTTGTCTTGAAGAACAGTGAAGCACTTGCAGCACCTTTTAAGCTTAAAAGTGAATACTAAGAAACATCCAGGTGAGATTACTGTAAAGGAGGAGTTTAGATACCATCTCTGGGGTTTTTTCCCCAGTTTTGCCCTGTTTTCCTTTCAAAAACTTTAAGTGTTGTCTATGTGCATGGGTAAGGCAGATGTGGTGCAAAGTGGAAGAGGGGGAGGCACACTTGGTTCTCGGTGGGTCACGAGATGAGGAACATGCACAGGTGGATACACAGCAAAGTACTGCTGCCATGGCAGGCAGAGGTGGGAACTCACTGCCCTTCCACCTGCTGGAGTAGCTGCACATCCAGGACACCATCTGAGAGAGCCTGTGGTGTAACAGAAAGGGCATTCAGCCGATATTGTCTCCCATTCGTCATCATCAGTGCTGTGGGAACAGCTGGCAAATTTGCTTCTACTTTTTCCATATTACTGTTCAGCTTTTGGAACCTAAAGGGGGTCTGCATGCTCATGTCTAAGTTCTCCCTACTTTATAGCATTAATAGCTTCTGAAATGGTTTTAAGAGCAACCTCAGAAGACCTTAAGCATTTGCTGCTGTGTGCAAATCAAAATGACCAAAGTCCTTTTTTTTCTGATTTCTTTTTTTTCTTTTTTTGTGTGGGGTTCAGCAGTACCAAGAGGGAACAAGGAAAAGATCTGAATTTCCACATAAATCACCAGGTTTGTATATACAGAGCAACAACATGAAAGAGCCATTTCACGCAGCTGAAGCAGATGGAAAAGCACCCTAGAACAAGACGCATTTACTTCCCTTCTGCTGCTCATGATTGTCATGCAGTGGAGTTTCTGACCTGCTCTTGTTGCTGCCATTCCAGGAATCTCCCACAGTTCTTGTTTATTTGATTTTCCTGCTGCTAAACAAATAGCTCCACTTCACTGGTTTTCTAAAAGAGTCCCCCCATATGACAAAATGTTCCTCAGAATCTGCCCAGAAGGGAAATAAATACAAAATTATCCTTTAATTTGAGCAAAGAGAAATCATCTTCTCCAGTCTCTTTTGCCTAGAAAGATCGAGAGAATAGAAGGAAGAACATAAAGGGTAAATCCCCTGCTCTAGCACTGCCAGGATGCTGCCATGACTGCTCCTCATGTGGAATGGGTCAGAAGACAGCCTGGCTCTTTTAGGACCATTGCAAGTGAGCTTTCTGTGAAGGACATAAACCGTTTGCTCAGACTGAGTTGGAGAGCACATCTGAACCACAGAGGTCAGAAAAAGCAAACCCATCTAGGGCAGAAGTAGGTAAGTGGCAAGAAAAGGCTGAATTGGAGTTTAGGATGGAAGACAGGACTGTGAGATGGATGTGGAAGGGACAATTCTCCTATACTTGTTGAAGGGAAGTCCAGAGTCTCCCTTGATTTCAGTGCCAAGGATCAAAGCTACACCAACACAAGTGTGAGGCAGAGGAATGATGTGGCCAGGGACTTGGGATATGTTCTGCAAGGAGCTGTGAAAGGATGTGGGGAGACATGGCAGGTGGCACTGGGGGTAGGAGCTGAAGGCATTAGCTAAAAGGTGAAGCAGGGTTCTTCAGCTTGATGACATGTACTTGACTGGTCAAGAGACCCCATGGTTACAGAGAAAGAAGATGATAGCCTGAAAGAACATGTGCACAACACAGACCAACCTGGAATTTGACCAGGACACACAAAACTGAGCACAGGGCTGGAATGTCAGGTCCATAATGTAAATAACAGCACTTGGACCAAGTGGATCTTTGAAAGGTGGAAGTGAAATGGGCTGCCTCGAGTCTGAGAACACTGCAGAGATCTCCATAGTAAGGCTGTCAGAGCAAGTCTTTGCTGCTGAGATTAGACTCAGCAGAATTGCCTGTAGCTATTACTTCAAAGAGAAAAGGCAGGTGGGACAAATGGTGCCGGGTTGCAATGATTCAGGAGCTGCAGCATTTTCCACAGGGTACTCAGCAAGTGCTCCATAATAAGTTTTCCATGATGAAAGATGTTTCGTCCTAGCTCTCAAAACCAATGCCCCAAACGTTTGCTACTTCTGAAAACATCAAAGCCCCTACCACACCCTGGAATATCATTGTGTCACACTACAAATGACAGCCAGTATCTCTAGGGCTATGGAAACAACTAGGAATAGGTTCTTTCATATAGGACAGGTGGAAAAAGCTCTGAAGAGTTTTAGCAACTGTAGATAAAAATCACGCACAGCAGAAGACTGGAAACCCCTCAGGGCAAAATGGCATCCTACAGGGAGTGGGATGGTCTCCACTGACCAATGACAAAGGACACTCTCCTATCACCAGGGCAGCACTAGTCCTAAGGCAGGACTCAGTGCCTAAGGGTGCTACAGAGTAGCCACCTGTCCTTGGGAAGCTTACAGGACTGGTTCCCCTTCAAAGTCAAAAGCAAAGATACTTCTGAAATAACACCATGATGTCTGGTACACAGTGTCTGCACAGCCTGGGGTGTGAGGAGGGCCAGGCAGCCCTTTGCAATAAACTACAGCAGCTGGAATGAATCTTGCAAGCAATAGTACTGCTTCCCGGTGCGATGAGGAACAGTGCAAGCAGCAGTTAAAGTGATTACTACACTTTTTAAAATGTCATCTCTTTGAAGAGCAACAGACACTCTGATGACATCCCCACATTCAGCACTGGGAGAGGCTGCCCAGGCTCGCAGCCCGAGTTATCCGCTGCCCACCGCGCAGAAAGCAGAACCACCATATGGCACGTGGCGTTAAAGAAACCACTTCATCCCAGGCTGCTTCTGTGTTATTTGCTGTGTTTGAGTCTCTGGAGACACTTAAAATACAAACATCTTGAGATTTGTATATTCCCAACCATTAAATAACTTACAAATGATCACCATCTCTGGAAATTGCCTTCTAGCTTATGCAAAAAAGGCAAATATTTAAACCAAAAACAGAGTCTGAATTTCACAGCAGTGTTGAAACAGCAAAGCTGGAGGATTCCTGATCCACCCTGTGCCACGTGTGATTGCAGAGGAACGCAGCAGGAGACAGTGTGACATGTATGCACACATGGAGGCTATGGCAGGGGCATTCTGAGCAGGCTGTCCCCTCCTAAGATTATGCAGAGCAGTTTGTCAGGTTTTGTATTTTTAGCAGGTTTAGAAAAACCTGCCCAAGTTATTTTTGAAGGCTGTGGTATGTTTGCTCACAAAAGCATCCCTGCAAACTGTCAATATTAAGTCAGCTTAAACCCAACCCATTCCCTGGGGACCAGGCAGAAAAGCATCTCTCAGCTTCTGCTGGACCAAGAAACACAAACATAGGGTAACTCCTTCAGAGACACCCCTGCCCCACTCTCAGTCTGACAGGTAATATAGCCAGTATTTGGCCATTTCTTTTTTCTAGAAGTGCCGTCACAGGGTGTTAGCTGGAGTGCAGGAAGCAAGTGAGATTACTTTTTATGCATGTGCATAACTCACCCAGAAACCCAGAGAGGACAAACATTGTCCTCGGGGCGTTTTGTTTGTTTGCAAGGCAATTTGACAATTCCTTGGCCTGCAAGCTTTTCAGAGCAGGAATGCATCCTTTTGGGTCTAGAGGAAGCCAACTGTGGGCACAGATCTTTCCCAAGATCTCCGGGCAGCATGCTTTGAAATGTTTTGAACTGGGCTTCGTGGTAGGAAAGCAGCCACTGGCTCTTCAACACTTCTGCCCTGCCTCCTCTTGTCTGCTGACCCTGAAGAGATGGGCAGGAGAGAACAATCCTCCAGGAAAGTTAATGGGGAAGGGGAAGGGCCACCTAGGATGGGGGTGTCAGTCCAGCCCTGCTCAGAGAAGATGAAGGCTGTGGCCTTCTGAGATGGCTCTGCCATAGGAGAGCTGTGCCTGAGCTTTGTTCCTGGGATAGGAGCTTTGCCCTTCATCCCCAGAATAAAGAACAAGTCATAATATACTGCCAGGCCTGGGAATGAGAGGGCACCAGGAGGCAGAGGAATTGGTCTGAGCTATGCTTTGTTTTGTGGAACACAAGCAAGGAATGGTCTTTTATCACACGAGCCAAGAAGTTGTGCAAGTCCTACAATAACCCAGCTGTAATTCCTCTTCCGTTCCTGGCTGCAAAGCCCCAGCAGTGCTGGGGTTCTGTGTAAGGCCACAGAGGGATGTGCTCTGGTGGGTGCAGCCTGGGTGTCCCTCTCCAGACTGAGTCAGGAGGGAGCAGCTGCCAGCCAAGCCCATCCAGTGGCCAGGCACTTCCTCTCCTGGACCAGGAAGAAGGTGCAGTTCTGCACTCAGACACCCTCCCTGAGCTGCTGACTTTCCACAGAAACCCCTGACAAGGTATGTCAGGCAAATCTGAGGGATGAAGTATAAAACTACCTCTGAAACAGCCTAAAATCTCACGTATGAAGCATAGGCAGCTCCCATTGAGAATGTTTTACTTTTATTCAAGCCTTAACCAAAACTCCCAACAGCTAATTTTGAAGTAATACAAGGGACAGCATTTCCCCCCCTGCTTCTGAAATGTAGGAGCTATCATTTGGGGAGACTTGGATACACAGGGCTGAGAGGAAGCAGCTGGTGGCTGTCAAAACCCAGTGCAGTCTCTGCACACTGGTTTAGCCAAGACTCCAAGATGCAGCTGCAGGTAAATCTCATCTGCTCAAATGTCATCTGCTCCTCTCGCCTTCACACGCACGAGTGCTGCTACTCCTATCCCCGAACTCAATTTCATTAGTAACTTCAAAATACAAATTAGTCCAAGAGAATAATTTTCATGATGACCCAAGTACAAATGTAAAACCAGAGTGATTTCTATTTCAGTATTTCCACAAATTACAGCACAATGTGATATTGCACACCAAACTCATTCTTCTGCAGAAATGCTACGTCTGTGTATTCCCTCAGTTTCCAGCCAAGGTTGAGAGCACTCATCCCTCATGCCCCTTACTCCAAGGAGACAAGCAAGGCCAAATTCCTCCACATCTTAAGAGGTATCATAGAGGACACCCAACAGGACCTTCAAGTGACTAGGTGATCAGGCTGTTCATAACCATTAACCTCCCCCCAAAAGTAAAGATCAAAATATCAAAGCTTACACCAATTCTGGCTTTTGACTGAGGAAAAGTTTCTCTTTTTTTCTGAGGTCTGACATGTCCACCAATAGATGTCTTTTCTAGGCAGGGGAACTGTAGTTATTTGTTCTCAAGCTGCAGGTGTTTCTATAGCCTACAAGTACAAATATTGGCTTAATCTTAACCTGACTGTATCACTGAAGTTGAACAAGACATTTGATGTACTGCACTATTTCCGTAACAGAATACCATGTGTGCATCTGTTTGAAAGGTTTATTTCTATCTTCATAAATACAGAATTTTCTAAACACTGTGCAAGGCACCAAAAATTAAGTAAAATCTTTTATTTTAGATTATTTTACTCTCTTTAGACTCAATGAAGTAAATAAGAATCTGAAACCACCTATTTGCCAATTACAAGCCAGCAGTTAAGGCAGGTACCATTCATACAGTGCATGAATTTTCTATTGCAGTTATTTAAACAAGCAGCGTTTTACTATAGAAGTGCATATACAAACAGAAGTGAATTCCAAACACCAGCAACCCAAGATAGGCACCTAGTTATGAAATTTCCTTGTATGTGTAGTAGAATGCCAAAATTTCTGCCATAAAGTGCAAAGACTATGGACAATAACACTTTCTTTTGAGCATTTTGATACCAGTAACATAATACAGCAGCTAAACATTTATAAATGTGGTTTCCATTACAAAAACATGTTCCACATAAAAGCTCCATAATACAATCCAGAAACAGAACTTGTGCGTGTACAGATTGAAAGAGTTGAAGCTGTACTGGCGTACTTAGGTACCGGGTATATATTTGCTGACCTCTACAGACACGCACCAAGTTTAAAACCAATTTACACGCACAGTCCAAATCATTCTGCTTTGAGCACCGTGATATCCACTGAGTTTTTCCATTTGAGTGACGATGTGTGACATCTGCCCTGGTAATCTACAACTGAGCATTGCCTATAAAATGATCTGGTTCACAGCTCTCCACCAGCCCTCCCCAATAAACAAAACCTAAAATTAGTGTCTTCCCAACACAAGCACATGTCAGAGATGTGGACAAATACATTCATGGTCCCAAACTTAAAACAACTGGTAAGAATTTCACAGTGATCTGGTTACGGAAGCACAAAGACAAATGATTACATTTAAGATGAAAATTACCTTAAAACTCAAATGAATCTAATCTTTTATATGATGAGAAGCTAAAGGAACAAAGTATTAACCAATTAGAAAAGTGGCTCTTTCCCAACTAATAACAAAAACCCTCCAGCAATAAACTTAGGGTCCTACTGCTGCTGCAGCCTTTGAGGTAGGTGGCGATGGCTTAAACCGAGGTAGGTAAAGTCCAAACTTGTTTTCAATCCCTGCAAAAGTGGCAACTGCCAATTTATAACCACCAACATGGTCAGGGTTAGGAGCAGGGAGAGAGATCCTAGATTTAGGAACTGTCTCTGATCCAGCTGGTTTTCTGCAAAATAATAAACATAATAAATTAACTTCCATAGAGTAAAATCAGTATTCACAAAAATCTCCTCCATAAAGTACATTTAATGAGGCATCTGAGTGTACTTCCCTGCAAATTACTAAATTAAATACTGCAATGTAAGGAGAAATACCCTGTTTTAAAACCTTCCAGAACAGCTAGGAGCCTTCATGTTGATTAAGTATGGTCAAATCCAGATAAAACTTGCAGTGCATTAATCAAAACTGCAGAGTGGGGTAACAGGGGTTCATAAGTCTTCACTACAGCACACAACCAATCCACAGGAACATAGCAGAGTTTAAGTAATTTTTGTGGTGGCTTTCAAACTGCTGTCCCCAAAGGTCCGTAAAGAGTCTGCAGCTGCTCTGGGATCAAGTTAAACAGCTTTATGCACATCCGCCTGTATTGTCAACAAAGGCAGGAGGCAGAGCTGAAGCTCCAACAAAATGGTTTTGAACCTCGTGACAACTGTATACTTTTTTGGATGTCAAATGCCCTGTCTAATCAGGGACACAGCTCCTCCACCAAATAATGAGGACTAATGCAGAGTGTATCCTGACCTGGCAGGCATCACATTTTCCCTGCAGTTACATCCCCAGCCCATTATTTAGCCTCCCACTGTCTCTGTTTACACTAACATAGGTCCCCTGCTTGAAACTGTGATATAAAATGTGGTAGTATCTTGCTATGAAACAGGTACTGGAATATCATCCCAACCTCCACCAATATACTGTGGTTTGAACAACATTTACAAAGCCTTTACAACCTGTCCTAGCAAGCCCCTGGCTCTGATGTTCCAAGGAGGACCAAGACCCAACAGAACCAAGGGTAACTTCAGGATCCCTGGTATATTCAGACACCACATACTTACACTCCTCCAAAGTCCACATAAAACCATCTCTGCAGTAGCTCGTAAGTCACCAGAGTTACACCAAACTGAGGAGAAGATCGAAATACACGAGCTTGAAAGAAAAGAAGAGAGCTCCTAAGTGACAAATGCCACAATTAGAAATCACCTGGCAATCAAAGCTCTTTTTACACACCTCCTGCTCCTTTCCAGAGAGCCTTTGGACCTTCCTCCCGCAGGATCTTAGCAAAGCAGTCCACAACGCCACTGTAGGTGGTCTGTCCTGCTCGGGCTGCCACTTGTAGCCTTGTTTTGATCACATCTGCAGGGGTCACCAGAGAGGCTGCAGGCATACCTGCACAACACAAAAGTCATCAGGTGGGTACCACTGGCTTGGCACATACACTGCACACACCTTGTTTATCCAGAGGTAAGCAAGTCTTTCCTTCTTACATCAGGAGAATCCAGCCACATTTGATTTAAGCAGAAGCTGGGAAGGAGAACAAACAACAAGCAACAAAAGGTGGCTGTTGTGGACGTGGCTTCACGCAGAGAGAGCTTCTCCCAGAGGAACAACCATATCACATGCTTCCTGCCAAGCTGGAGGCCACAGATTGGAGTTTTCAGTGCTAATCAGAAACTTGCATAGTTAATAAGCACAAAGATTTTGGAGGGAATGTTGATATTTCCCTTTCCTTTTCATTCCTCTCTGTGGTTCCTGGCATCCTGGTTGTACACTGCATTAGAATAGGCTGCACACACACACAAACACAGACACACAAACACCCCTCATGCAGCAATGTCACCGAGAACCAGAAAATGCCATGCATGCTCAGCAACGCTTGAGAGCTAAGGCTTACAAAAAGGGTCATTCTTCTCATTAGGAATGGCAGGCTGCTCAGCTGCAAAGCCACAGCTGACATCCTCAGCAGAATATTTGGAGAAGATTTAAATTTACCCTGGCAGATAATCAACTGAAAGTAAAAAGTACCAAATTACCAATGGGTGGTATTTCTAAAATCATTCCTATCCAAACTTGGGCTGCCCATGTTTAGAATTGGAAAAAAAAAAGCCAAAAAAGAGGCAAAGAAAAGCACCAAGACTGTACCCAGAAGACACTGTCTCTTATGGTTTTATTATTTTTCCATTCTGCATCTGTTCCAAACCAGCTTGGTCAGATGTAGATGCATAAATCTCCTTTCCTTTTTTTTTTTCAGGCTTAATAATTCTGTAACAACTTTTGTCCAAACCAGCATGGTCTGGCCTCAAGCTCCAGAGCACCCTTCCTGCAGACTGCTCCAAGAGATCAAATCATGTGCGTGTCACCAAAAAAAATCTCCTCCTCCTCTCCTTGTCCCCCCAAAATAACTCATACATTGAGCTTGCACAATGGGCTGTCTGGCAGGCAAGCACTAAAACCTGGTCAAGGTTCCTGAACTTCAGAAAAACTAAAATTCCTCTTTTCTTAGCCTTACACACACCAGGGTATTCAATTTAAAGTCAGATTTCTGTCCTTCAAAAGCCAACCAGTGTTTTCAACGAAAACCAAAGAACTTACATAGGAATGATTCTACTTACTACACATTGACTTCCATCTCCTTATCACTCACTCCATATTATTGAGGATATTTTGCACTTAAGATACTTGAAACCTTTTTTTTTAGCAACTATGTGTACAGGACAAAAGCATTTACAGGCAAATCGAATTTACAGATTGCTGCCAAGAGAAGCTTACAATCAAAATGTGACAAATAGCCCAGCAGGAGGTGACAAGAAAAAAGAGGAGCTAGGGGAGGAGAAGGAAGTTCATGGAGGCAATAAGCAGATGGAGCAAATTAAGGAGAGATCCTGCAGATGATATTAGAAATTATCTCAGAATACGCTATGGCACAACAGGTTGAGACATCTGGCAAGCAGTGAAAACCAGAAGCAGATCAAGCTAGACCACATGCATGTTGCCTGTGAGCCCAACCACAATGGAAAGGAAGATAATGTAAGCAGTACAAGCAACACCCACTGGCAAAGGACACAGGTGCACATCTGAGCATGGCCACCCTGAATATCCTTGCACCATGGGCTGTGTGTGGGAAGGGGGAGCTTCCCACAAGCAGCCAGAGCTCATGCACATGTCTGAAGTCTGATGACCAGGTGAGATCCTCGGCCAGAGAAGAGATATGAACCCAGAGACTGAAGCCAGCTTTTCAGAAGTGGTGAGGGCTTTGTTCTGTCTTTCCCTTGACTTTCATTCGGCAAAACAGTGGACACATGCACCCCCATCACAATGTACTTGTACCCAATAAAATAAATTTCTTGTTTTTGTAAACAGTATGATGGGTGTTGTATCTCTTAACACTATAATTTGCTCATGAGAGTTAACCCAGGATGGGATTCACAGGAAGCACTGGATAAAATTCACATTATAGCTAGATTGGTGAGCCATATCAGCAACAATAAAGACTGCTTCTGTGCCTGAACTTCAAAGGGACAGTTATCTCAGTCTGCAATCACCTGACAATGGCTAGAAAGAGAAAAATAGGAAAATCTAAGAAATTACTTGGCTTAAAAATGCCAGCTTATGTTTCAAGTCTGTAAATATGATCTAAAGTTCAAAAATTGTTTTGTTCCATTAAAATGGGTGAGAAATAAGCTGGCTGTAAAAGCTCCTGTTGGAAGGTTTGGAGCCTGGCTCTGGAATGGGGTGGGGGAGGGCAGAGGACAAGGGGGTTTTGAGCAGCAGTCATTGAAACACAGCCGGCTTTGCAAGGGCCAGCTCAATTCCTTTGGACTATGAGCTACTGAAAAGAGATCTATATGCTTCAACAAGAGAAACCAACTGATCTTACCTGTTGTCTAAGACCAGATATTGGCTATAAAAGGGCCGTGCTCCTCAAGAGACACAGCCCTGTGTATAATCCTGACCAAGAAGTTTTCTCAGGGAGGAGAAAGCTTAAAATCAAATGAGAAAACATTGCTAAACCACCTTTCTGTGGTGGATTCATGCCACTCCATCATTTTTCTCACCTGGCAGGTCACAGCAGTCTGCCAGGGGCCATGCTAAAGAAAGAATATGGCTGCAGCTTGGAGACACCAAGTAGCCTCTAATAATCATGGTGGAAATACCAGCAGATGTGAGCCCTCCTGTTTGCTACACACTCCCCTGAAGGTCCTGTTGCACAAATTTTCAAGTCTATTTGTTTTTTCTGGGGAGGAAACCATGGACACTGCAGGAGCAGGACTCTCAAGCTGCCCACTCCAAAAGGCAGCTAGCAAGTGGTGGTACCCCTTGGGTATAGAAGCTGGGTGCTGTGGAGGGACCAGCCACACAGCAGACACAAGGGCAAGCTGAGGCTTACAAAGCCTGCCTCTGTCTTCTCCCTTAGGCTCTGGCACACTCAAGCTAAATTTATCTGTAAGAAGTTAAGCATGTTTGGGCTCTTCTGTCTGTTATGCAGCAAACTAAAACAACTGAGTGTTCAAGATCACAC
This sequence comes from Dasyornis broadbenti, assembly GCA_013397935.1. Classification (NCBI taxonomy): domain Eukaryota; kingdom Metazoa; phylum Chordata; class Aves; order Passeriformes; family Dasyornithidae; genus Dasyornis; species Dasyornis broadbenti. Next base: position 971,313 of record VZRN01005751.1, on the reverse strand, counting down.
TTAGCAGCTCTGTCAGATCTGGGTATACTAGGAATCAGCAACCTGTGGCACTGCAGAAATGTTTTAAAGATCTCCTTTGTTTAATATTAAAAAATAATGACAAAGGTAAAATCTTCAAGAAGCCAAGTAACTTCATGGGATGCTGAGGGTAGCAAATACTATCATCATTTTGTCACCAGTTATGTCACTGTTTGGAGAGTTGTACTTCTAGTGCGCCTTCTGGACTACATACACAAAAATTCAAGATTCATTTGATCATAAAGAATGCCATAGTTTTGTTTATAAATCATTTCAACAAAACATTACCTGTCAGTGAGACACAGCCAAAACCAGCACAGTAACTTCATAAGGAATGATGGATGATACCTGATAACAAAACATCAGCACTTTCTTTTCCCTTTCTTTTGCTTCCTGAACATTATGATTATACCAAGAACTTACAGTATCTTCAATTCACTCTACAGCATGGTAACTTTGTTGTTTCTGCATAAGGTTGCAAAATACAGTATTGTTGCATATAGTCCCCTTTTAAGCATTTTTTGTTATTGTTGTCACTGCCATAACTATTGTGCTGCCAGCACAGAACAGAGCCGTGAAAAAAGAAATCTGGGCACTTACCAGCTATTGATCCAGCCAAGAGCAGATTTCCAGGGCTAACCCTCCCATCTTCATTTGTAAATAAAGCTTTCAAATGAGCATAACAGGGGAAGTAAATGGCAGAGAAGGGGATGTCACGCAAGAAACACGCCTTAGCACCCTGTGTTGAAAAAGAGACCAAGTTTTCAAAATGAGCAAATTTAACGTGATGAACCATGAACATCAGAGAACAGAGCAACACCGTATTTACTCGTTTTGCTGCAAAAGGTTTATAGAAAGAGCAATTTTTCCTCTCAAAATTTTGAGAGATCCATATATTTCACCCTGCTGAGGAGTGCCTGAGTGCTGTTTCTTCGTTCAGTAATTTCTGTCATTGTATGTATCTTGACTACTTGTTCTCCGTCACTCTATAGTACTGTAGTTATGTGCTGGTAAATCTCATGTGTTTGAGCAAACTCTGAAAACACCTTTAGAGAACTTTAATTAGTTTACCTTGTAGCCATGAACCTGCAGTGGGAGTTTAAGATGTGTTTGGAACAGATTGAGCCACAGGATAGGTCTGTCACCTCTCACTCCCACTTAAAATAAATACTCCAGGGAAAACTGCCCAGTCCATACATCTATACAGACACTATGATTGATAATGCAACACATATTGAGGGAGTAGGACCATAACACCAAGTCTTTTGCAGAACAGTAACAGCATGACTTACCTGAATTTTAAAGTACAAGTTATCTGGGATACAGTTTGTTTCAATAAATTTCATCTCTTACTGTACAATTTGCCTTGCTATCAATTTGTGGAAGTGGCACAATCAGCCAGTGAAGTTACACAGCTAGTTTCAAATCTAAGAGGGAGGCAAACAAGGAAATACTTGGGGTAGTGGCAAGCAATCAAATATTTTCCAAGCAGGGGGAAAAGCAAAAAGGCCACTAGGGAAGGTCAACCAAAATAAAATATCAAATAGTATCCATGCTATCCCAACAGTAAAAGGGATTTTGCAGACTGTCTTTCTTAGTATGGTGATCCAGAGGACACCACAGCCTGCCAGGACTAAGACCAGGAGGAAAGCACAAACAAGAGGTGGCTTGGGAAAATGGGTAAAATCTTTCAAGCTTGAGAAATAAATGGTTCATGGATGAACCTAAGCCTCTTCTCTTTGAAGTAAGGGTGGAGACCTGGTGAAACTACTTGAGGTTCATCCACAAACCCTCAGGGGGTGCCCTTGTTACTGTACTTCTCATGTTCACAGGTCTACCAGCACATGGCTCAGTGCCAGACATTTCACAGGGGACATGTTAATATCCACATAATTTAATTAAATCTAATTATATAGCTGGACACATCTGTAAGCTTAGCGTGTACTATAATACCAGTTAAAATATAGTGCTTATCCAAGTTGGATGCTGATTATCAAAGACAGAAGAGCTGTCAGAAAAACCGTAAAGTTGCCTTTCTGCGAGGCAAGGCAGGGGAAGGCAACAGGATGTGTGATGAGAAAACAAGGTCCTGCGAGCCACTTCTCAGGAGATGCTAATAAGTGCAGTGTCCAGTCAGAGAATGCCTCTGAGAAAATAAAGATTTATCTAAAAAGGCCATTAGATCTTGTAGTCAGACTTTCTGTGTCACAGACTCAGCTCCTGAACACAGGGAGTACAACAGGCTCTGCTCCAGCCCCCACTGCTTCCCACCACACTTTCTCAGCTTATTTCTTGCTGTTTTCAGCTGACTACTGACCACTTCCCCTGACACTCTCTTTGGAGGTTAATGACTCCTGCTGCTCAGACCCTCTGGCTTCTCACTTAGTAGGAGCTGTCTGATTTATGCTGCCAGTTGCTGGTTCTTGTTATGCCTTTCTAGAGATGCTAAGGAAAATGCCAAAGAGGAACTCAAAAAGCACTGGTGACGGTGCTGCTCCGCCCATATGTTCTACCTTAAGGACACAGAGAAGGTGAATCTTTGTATTCAACAGAGACAAGAATTCTGGACTCTTATGCGGAACAGACGCCTGTTTAAAAATGTACCTTTAATCTTCACATAGAAAGGCAAGACTAGAGTTCTACCAACTTCTGCATGAAAAAACCCCAACATTTTAAGGATCAAATGTCTGCACTGTATTTATTTCACAGAAAAATTATGAAACTCACTACCGAAACATTTACAGACTGACATGGTTTCTTCAGAGATTTATTTTTAGAGCATGCTTTTCCTCAGAGCAAATCTCCTCTCTGCCTTTACCCTCAGGGCACATTAGTTTTATTTTCTTTGCAATGTTGTCATTAAACACTGCACACATATTTTCCTCCACATTTTTTTCATACCCTGAAATATCCTGACATAGTTAAAATAACTTACAGAAATCAATAAAGTCCAAATGCAAGCAACTCTTAGTTCAACCTGAGCTGCTAATATTCCTCCCCCTTCATTAAAAGGCTCTATTTCATGGGGTAGAAGTGGCATATTGTTAATATCACTAATAATATACACTCAGGTATGCAGAGAGGGAGGGATGTCCATCAACTTAGTTGGCTCAGTGTAAACAAAACCTGGATCAAAACTTGGATCCACTAATAATAACCCAGCTTGGCTCTGGTCCAGCATTGCAACAGTCTAAAGTTTCCCCCCATCATTCCGTTTAAAGTCTGGGAAAGCATGTTTAAAAGCAGGCCCCATTTAACTTCAAGTTAATCATCTGCAACCAGCCTCAGCCAATTAGGAAGGCTTAGGGAGATTGGCCACTGTATCTTGAAAAGCAAAAGAAACATTTATTTTACTTCTCGCACCTTTTTGATGTGGACAACGTGCTGAAAGCCAAAGGGAATTTTAATCAATCCCCAGAAAGCAGTAAGGAGCATCCGCCCGAGTTTATTCTGGCAGCCAAGGTGCAGACCTGCCAGGCATGAAATTGTTGGGAGATCCTACACACCAGGACATGCGCCTTCCTCGCACAACAGGCAGTTGGCTCCCATCTTCAATCTCTTTAATAACCTTAAAGCTCTTAATCTCGGATAGTATCTCACTGAATAAACCAAGAGAGGAAAAAAAACCCTGATTGTCAAATATTTGGATAAATAAGCCCAAGTCAGTGCTGGGGCAGGTTCTTTAGCATGCTAATTCCTGCTTGTACCAGCTCTACCTGCAAATAAGGCTCTAAACAAACTATTTCTACTACAAGGGGAGGGTAATTATACTGACAAAGGCACCTCTGTGTCGGGTTGGGCAGAAGGAGCCGGCAGGTCTGGGAGACGCAGGCTTAGCCTAGTCTCCTGCAGTGAATGCACATTGTCTAGTGCAGGGGGAAAAATGCCAGACTGGGGGGACCTAGAAGCATTCAAGACAACAGTGGTGCACCTTGTCTGAGAGAGTTATTTAATGCTTCTGGCACCTGTACTTACAGCCACCCCCTCTTTTTCTCTTCTACAGGTTTAGAATTTATTTGGCATGTATAATTGTTATTTTGATCCTATAGCTACAAACAATAGGCAGCATGTCATTTCTTGATCATTTTGCATTCTTCTTGGATTTTACTACAGACTTAACCCTTTGGAATCACAGCCCTAACAGCACCTAACAGGTTCTGTAACAGTCAGTCAAATAGTACTGGTATTTGCTCTCAAGGGCTGCATTTTGTTTTTTCACTGTAAAATGACACTGCCTTAAAAGCTACTATAAATTTTTATTCCCATATATTTATACCAACCAAAATACGAAACTGATTTAGAACATAAAGGTAGAGGAATAAAATGCCGATTTCAAATGCTCTACCAGCAATTTCAATGCAGTTTGCAGGAAAAAAAAATGCAGCTGTTTTAGTTGGAAGTGGGTTTTTTGGTTAATTTCAAAGAAAATTTCTGCAAAGCACGTTCTCACATATGAGAATAGTCACAAATAGGCATAGTGGATGCAAATGAATGTAACTCAGAACTTTTACTACTGTGTTTCATATATTTATTATCCTGCTGTAAACCCCCAGCTTCACAACATGAAATAGCTCAGCTGTTATCAAAGGAACCAGGTGAGAGCCTGGTATACATCCTGTCACCTGAGATTACACTTTCCAGGTCAACAGACCAGAAGTTTGTTTATGAAGTATTTGTGGGGAAGAGAGGGGAGGGGGAAAACGAGACTTTTGGAAGCTTTTCTGACTAGTTTTGGAAATTAAAACTATGTTGGCAATATCAGCCAAAGCACAAATCTGAGCTAAGTACCTTATAGTATTTATAAAAATAAACATTACCACAACTAACGTACCCTTTCCTTGAAGAGCCATTTACCACTGTAGTATTTACTGTCTTCCCAGGGTACGGAATAACTTTGTTGACCAAAATTATGGAGTTGTACTGTCTATTATGCTGTGAAGCACGATTCAGAATGATTATGTATAAGAGGAATAACATTTTATTAAACATTTCATGGCAGATATTATATGGATATGAGTTTCTGTGATGTACAAAATAAGCACGTATACTTACAGTGTTTATTTACCTGAACACTTTAAAGATGGCTTTCAAAACCAACAGAATATAAATTCAACTGAATTTAACGGGAGTTTATTCATATTAAGGTGTAAGACAGGCAGAAGACAGAAAATGTATTAGCTAATCTTGGATGATTACTTCAATATTCAGCTGTGACCAAGAATTAAATAAAATTTATTAAAAACATTGAAAACCAGAAAAGTATTCTTTCCCATTTCTGCCAACGCAAATGACATTTTGCATTACATTATAATATTTTCCCTGACTGGTATATGCTGTCTCTATATTTTAAAGAATAGCTGTCATCTACTAGTCACAAGCTTTCATGCCCTGGTGCTTTCACAGTAACTATTACTGGAAGAAAGAACACAAATTCCTTCTGCAAAAGTGCTGTTATGTGCCTCCCCAAAGCAGCAGCTGGATTTTGGGAAGCACAATGTTTTAAAATACTTATTTACACAAGTAGTTCAGAATTTCAGACAAAGGCAGAAAAAAATATTTGCTTTCTAGCTTTAAAGAACTACAGGGGTTCAACCCAGCAGTCAGCTTAACGAGCTGTGTGTGTCAAATCTTTTTATTGCTGGAATTAACATGCATTTTATTTCTAAGCTGCATATCATTACAGAATGGCTAATATCTGACCACCCAGTGAAGGCGCAGGGAGTCTGGGAGGAAGCTTTGAGTGTAAATTGTTGCACTTATTATGACCCCAGACCTACTGTTCTTTACTTCTTTGGTGAGGAAGAAAGAGAAGGAGAGATCAATTATCTGACCTGGACCTCTATGTGCTCTGATAGGAATTTTCCCTGAAATAAAAACTTTTAGAGGTACAAAGGTCCACCAAAGAGAGTCTCCTCAAAGCACTAAGATGGTTTATAAGGTATATAACCTGTGTAAAAGGTTGAGCAACTAAGTCAGAAGACCAGCATGGATGAACTCATGATTGAGCTCAAAAGGAGAAAATAAAAGGGAAGCAGAGGTAGGTATGGGCTACCCAGGATTTACAGAACCACTGCTTGGGCATGCAGCAATGGAGACTGAAAAGCCAAGGATCAGCTGGAGATAGATCTTGTAAGGGATGTGAAGGGGGAGTAAAAAGGGCTTCTGTAAGCACATCAGCAGCAAAAGGACAACTAAATGCATTGTGAGGCTCTTGCAAAATGGGGGCAGGAAACCTAGTGACAAAGGACATGGAAAAAGCAGAGAAATTACATTTTACTTGTAAAAATTTACTTTTTTTACTAGTAAAATCCATCCCCAGGCCTCTCAGCTCCACAAGCTTACAAAAAAGGTCTGTATTACCTACAGAAAGGGAACTTAGAACCATCTGCACATGGCCCTGAGACCAGAATAGATACTCCCAATGGTGCCAAGACAGCTGGCTGATAACGTTGTGAAGTTGTTATTACCTTCAAAATGTCAAGTCAGACAAGGGGGTTCTGGTAACTAGAACAGACAAACATCACACCCATCTTGAAGAGCAAGAAGAAAGATCTGGGAAACTACAAGATGTCTGGGCAGACCTCTGCTCCTGGGAGGTTTATGGAGCAAACGTTCCTGGAAGCCATTTCCAAGCATATGAAGGGCAAAAGACAGATTGGGAACAACCAATAGGGATTTACTAAATCACAGCTGACCAACCAGTTTGCCAGACCTGTGGATAAGGGGACAGCAGTGGATGTTGTATACCTTGATTAAAAGCCTGGCTTTTGAGATGGTCTGTCATAATATCCCATAGCTAAGCCAGTGGAGCATGAGCTGCACTCCCAGCAGATGACGCTGAATTGGGGAATTATTGTGCTATGATGAGAGGCTGCTGTTCAGAGATGCCTTCACAGGATGGAGATACAGGCTGACAAGAATATCATGAAGTTCAAATCAGCAAATGCAAGGTCCTGCATCTGGATTGGAATTGCCCTATGCAGCAGTACAGGCTGAAAGCATCTTTGGAGAAAAACTCTGGAGGGTACTGTGGCCAAGTTGAGTACCAGTCAGCAATGCCTCTTTGCAGTGAAGTCAGACAGCCACGCTCTGGGCTATAGTAGCAAGAGTGCAAGGGAAGTGATTGCCCTCCGTTCAGCACTGCTGGAACCACATCTGGAGCCCTGTGTCCTGTTTTGGTTTCTCCCATACAAGAAAGACACAGTCACACTGGAGTGAGTCCAGTGCGGGGCTGTCAAGCCGGTGTGGCCCATGGTATATAAAGAGAGGATCCCAGTGTGCTCAACTCTGAGAAGAGCAGTCTACGGAGAGACCTTATTGCTCACTTAAAAGAGAGTGCAGGGAAGAAAACTACTCTTGGAGGTGCACAGTGGAAAGATCAGAGGCAATGGACAGAAGCTTGAACACGGCCAATTCAATTAGGCATTAGACAAAGGGTGTGGGTGTTTTTGTTTTCTTTGTTTGCTTTAAACTATGAAGGTGGTCAAATACCTGGTCAGGTTGCCCAGGTGACCTCCAGGACTGGCTCTCAACAAAAATTATTCTAACATCAAGTTTGCAAGTAGAGAGAGCACAGAGCAGAAATCTCAGCACAGTATTACTGTGAATTGTTTTCTGTTGGTAGTGCAGTAAAGTGACACATTAACATGCCAGTGAATGACCCAAAAGAATATTAATCTCACTTATACAGAGGAGCACCAAAACTAAGCAATCCAGCTTCTCAGTGATCCTCAAAGGATATTCATTTGGACTAGGATGCCGGGAAAATTATGATCATAATCAATACAAGATTTTCTCAGCTGGATGCAAAAAGAGTTTACATAGCATTCCTTTGTTAATTTGTTGACATAAGACGTATCTGTCTGTGCCTTGGTTTTCTCTGTTAATGCAAGACAGGAGTACTGAAATCACCTATAACAGGGGTGTGTGGGCATTTTATTTTAAAATTCACAGGAAGTGTTTCATAGGTAGAAAATAATACAAAATATAAGAATTCAAAGAACAAGCAGTACATCTTGTTAAGACGTGCAGGAATTTGCCTCATGAAGCTAAGACCAATTCTTCACATCTTCTGGCTGCACATATAATTAATACATTCTTCCTTGCTGACTACAATATGGGACTCTTACAGATTTTCACCTTAATTTCAGCATAAACAACTCATGGGAACTAAGCAGAGCATGCTAGACTGATCTGTAGTGGTAAGAACAGCTTTCAGGGATGACTGTTTTCTGAACTAGGAAAAGAGAATTTTCACTGAAGTCCTTGCCATGTGGTAAATAAAATAAAAAAATACATCCATTTATTTCAAATTAAAGTTCTTGAAATTAAAATTCTAAAATTTTGCTTTCAATACTTGCAGAATAAAGTAAATCAGTGAGTTTAAATCATGGCTAAGATAGACAAGTGTTTAAACAGCTGGAATAATTACATGAAGGCCGATTAAGCGTACAAAGAAACTCCAAGATTCACAAATGAAACTGTTTTCTAGAACTACTACCTATTCTTGTTCTTCCCCAGCAGTATGTATGGAGTCTTACTTTGATCTACTAAAATAAATACGTTCAGGGCTTGACATACAAGTCTTGGGTCTTGAGATACAAACGACAAAGCTAAAGCAAAGACCTCAGATGCAAATGAAAGAGTTGTTCATGTTAGAGTGAGCAATATGAAAAGTACTGAGACAGTCATAAAATCCTCATTCCTGTTTAATAGTTTAAAGCTGAAGTTGCTTGTTAAGAGTATGAACATTCCAAACATACCAAGATATTCCAGTTCTCATTAGTAGAAGATTTATTATTATTTGATGTCCACTTGGTCATTATACTTACTAAATTTATTTAGAAGCACCACCAGAGATGGCAGCACCTTCCAAATCTAGTCTCATCTGAAATTCATTTATGATCATTGATGTCTCTGGGTAGCATTTACTGGGCCTGGTGACTGATGCAATGAGTTATTAATGCCTGCCTGGCTTCACAAGCATTGCCAGCTCCAGCACAAGCATTCAGAGGAGGGCTGCTTTTGCCTCTAACACTGCTGTTCCACAAGCACCTCAAGGCAGTTTAAAACTATTCTGAGACTGACTGGCTCCCCATGCCACAGCCATTCCTCCCTTTGACTGTGTACAATAATCCTGAGAAGCTGCAGAGTGAGCTGGTCTGGGTTCAAAATAAATTAAGCCCTAAGGAGGAGGAGGCTTTTTAGTTTTAATGACTTGTTTCAGATCATTATGGGGGTGCACCAACACTCTCACTGGCATACAGGAAAGGAGACAGATAGGACTGCCATTTTCTTTTGGCTGCAAAGCTAAGTGTTTGGTAGAGTAGAGCACAAACCTGCCCAATTATAGACCTAGCTTGTGACTAAGGGTGCCCTTGGACACCAGCCTTGTAACGTGGTCTGTGCTCAGTGGATGCCTGTCATTGCCAGGCTAAATTCTCTGACTTTATCAAACCACTCAAGTTTTTGTAGGCAATGAATCCTAACTAGACACACTAAAAGACATGAACACAAGAAGTGGGGTGGAGGGGTTGAGAGAGACAGAAACAGAGACAACAGCTGAGTAAAACTGAACCCAAACCCCTTCTATGGCATTTTTTTGTGTGGAAGTAAATGGACTCAATAAATGAAGGAATTAAACTGCGTGCCTTGGGATTAAATAACTGCCTGTTTCAATGCAACATAGTGCTGTAACCAGTTCCTGTTCATGTGTAGTCCTGACTAATACCCACCAGTATTTACTCTAGTGCGTAGAAATAATTAATGATACAACCCAAGCCATTAATACTATTCAAAAACGGAAAAATGTAGCAAATTCTGCTCAACCACAAAGAACAGGTATTCAGGGAGGAAAAAAAAATATCAAAATTTGCTACTTTAGTAAACTAGTTCATCACTCTTTCTCAGTTTGTGTTTTCTTTTTGCTAGTCCAAGTAAAAGTCAGTAGCAGAACCTCTGCTCCTGCACAGCCTCAGGGAAGCTGACTCTTTACAGAATCCCTGTTTTCAGTTGTAAATGTTAATCTGATCAACACCATAATGCCATTTACTAGGAGTGTACACAATAGCCTCAGCTTCAGTAAAACACCTAAAAAATTAGCAAGTCAATTTGAAGGGAAAAACAACTCCCCATTAAATCCTATTCAGACCTGCAACTTCTCTCCAGGCCAAAACATATATACATGTTCTCGTGGGCAGGCTCCGTCTTTGTAATGTTAACAGAACAATTTAAAAACACTGGATGCCTAAAAAAGCAGATGGAATTTAAATACTGTGGAGAAGGGTGATGGGGCTCATTTGGTGTTTTTTGAAGCATCTTCAATTTATGGCTGCACTGCTGTAAATAAGAAACAAAGGAATACCACTGGAAATCCTGGGACAAATTGGAATTGTGAAAGCTTTCTCCCAAGTTGTAGGCTGCAGAGTCTGAAGAAACACCACAAGGTGCTCTGCAGTATATGGTATCCATTACAGCTTTTATTTTAATACTTGTGTGTATTGGCTATCTCAAAGTACTTCAAGACCTTTCATACTCCCCCGTATCTAGTCTCCTTCATCTAAAAGTAGAAGGCGTCATAAAAGTAAGTTAATCCTTTAAATTATTTGTAGCATATATCCCATTAGATTCAACATTTGGAGGATGTTTTTATTCCTGCGGCCATCATTAAAACTAACTTCTATGTGTTTATGTGTCTATGTAAAGACAGTAATACAGCAAGCAGAACTGTAGAGTCTGTAGCATACACTCACAAAGGCAGCTTTTGCTGGTATTATTTAGGGAAATATTCTTCTAAAGAAGCAAGGGGAAGCTTGCCTCAGGAGTTTATTTTTATACTGGGCTCCCACTGTCTGTATTTCTTCACTATTATTGTGCTGCAATTAATTCCCATCACCAAATGAATGATGACATCTGGGAAAGTTGCTGATTCAAACACAGAAGAGCAAAAGCAAAGTTCCAAAACCGTAAGCTCTATATCATGTAGCACATGAAAATAAGCTTATTTTTACACCAAGCAGACTATAAGGAATCACAAACTAATACTCAGTGAACCTTAAACCTGCTGAAGTGGGAAATGAAATTTTAGTAAGATTTGCAAAAACCACATGCTCAAAAAGAGGAGACAGTTTCTTCCCTTAGTCAAAAATGAAAATGAAGACATATCACATAATAAATTCTTTTTAAAAAGTAAAATTGCATCCACTTATGAAAGTTTGTAAGAACAATGAAATTATACATTGATTTGAAAGATTTATAATAGGCTTATTTTTAACGTTTTTTAAAAACATACCTTGTAGAGACCAAAGAAACCTAAGTCCCTTAATACACTGAGGGCACTAACTCTTGGACCAGTAGTAATTTCTCCAGCCACCTGCAATCGAATCTTGACAATTTCCAGTGGATTGGTAAAGATTACTTGAGAACCTCCAGCCTGAAATTAAAAGTAGAAATCAATATATTAACCTGCTACATTATTTGCAGTGCACATCCTCTTACATTCACGATAAGGCATTTTCAATCTTGCTTGCAGTCGGTTAAGCTATTAGCAGACGAGTTTTAGTATTAGTGCACCTCACAAGGTAAGAAGCCTTCTCCCTCATGAGATGAGTGGTCACGAGAACCAGAGAGGAAGCAGATCAGCCACTGCAGGACACTGCAGTATTATCAGCCACTAGCTCAATTCTATTTGCAAGAACATGTTCACTAAGTTATGCAATACTGACAAGCCAAGAACACTGTAACACAAGTAATGAAGTAAAAGGAAAAATTATTAACTAGTAAAAAAGCTGTGATGTGCAGTATATAGAAAGTGAAAACATACTGCTGAAGAGTAGAAATCTGGCAGAAGCTTTTTTCCATTTTGACATGAGTTCATAGAACAAAGAACGCATGGATTCCAATAAACAGAATTGCAAGTATTTTGTGCTTTTTAAAAAAACCCTCTGAACTACCAGTTTCAGTGTCACTAAATGCAGTTCGATTCAGGAGTCTGAGCTCTACATCATTATTTATGTACCAGGTATTAAAGAAAAGAAGGTCTACAGACTGAAGGATTCTTTTAATTGAGAACTGCTAAATGTTTTCAATGTGTCAGTCTCTGTTGTTGGGAAGACACCACTCAGTCAATTCTGAAAGTCAGATTTAAAACACAACAGTGGCAAGCATTTTGGACTCTCTCTAGTTCTCGTAAAGTTCATCTCATTCATCATATGTAACTTCGGGCACAACCTTTCTGCTATGAGCTAAAAATTTGCAACCAGAAAAAAAGGTAATGTGAAGGTTACCTAAGTGTATTTAAAAAATATTCATTCAAACTCCATCTTGCTCAAATACAATAGAGTGTCATTCTAACTTCTGCTAAGTATATAATTCTGTGGCCTGACAAGTCTGCCTGTCTCAAGGTTCTGAAATCAAACGAACTATGCAAAGAGCAGCCCTTTGCTCTCCCTACAACAAAAAACCTATTTTGTTCTAGAAGGGAATGACTAGAAAGAAGTAAGCATTTAAAAGCACTTGCATGTAGGGATGTCTAGTACGTAAACCCCATGTTTTTTTAATTATCCCAGTGTTAAAAGAATTAATTATAGCTCATTAACTATCACTCAGAATAAAAAATACGCACAGTAATATGGTTCAAATGATGTGCTGAAGAAATGGCAAATCACATGAACAACTATCCTTGTCTACTACTTAGAGTGAGCAGACACAATATGGTTACAAATAAAAGTCTTTACATAACCCCCAAAATATCCCAAGTGTTTCCTATTTTGGCCAGAAAAAGCATGCTCTTGTGTAACTCAACTGGTTTTGACTTTCAAATTGGCATAATTTAATTTAACTGCTTTTACCAAAATACCAGAATTCTGGTATATATAAAACTACTATTCTTGTTGCCATCAAAAATTAGACTGATAAATTATTTGGCACATATGCTGACTTAAGTTTTGCACTTAAACTGAAACATGTTAAATAAGCAAGCATTCAAGATAAAAAATTGTTACTTTTACTTGTCTACTCATCTTGCAAATTCTCAAATAAAAAAAATCCTGGAAAGGTTTTTTTATGAATTACATATTCTTATATAATAAGCATAGGTATTACAATTATTAGGCCTTCCCACATGCCAACATATATATTTTCTTCTTCAAAATGATGAAATATGAATTGCAGGTGATAACGTTCATTTGCAAGTTTGTTACATGACAGCCATTCTCTAAAACACATTATTTAAAAACTCGTATCAATTGATCTATTAGCACAATTAAACTACTTTCCCTCAGTATGATATTCCTGCAGCTCATTGTGCCATGACTCCATGAGAAATGCTCCTTAAATTTTCACTACAGGAAAACCATAATAAATTTTAGAAGATTATAACAAATTTAAGGATTATTATTATTATTATTAATGCACCAAAACATGGAACAATTTAAAAATCTACAAAAATGTTAATAAGTGAATGCCACATTTAAAGAGAGGAAGTAGAAAAATATCTCTGATTTTAAAGGCAAATAAAGGCAAATAATTTCAATATAATATAATTTCAATACAAACAGATGGGAAGTACTTCAGGTGCTAGCACATAAAAATGCCTATGTTTGCATGTCCAAGAAGTGTTGAAACTTCCAGCATTACATGTTTGCTGCTCTGGCTATATCACATAACTCTTCCTCTGCTTCAGCTTGCTATTTAAAAACATGGATGCTATTATTTACCCACTTCATACAATCAAGATCGCTAAATTCAAATTTTAAAAAACACTGAGACCTGAATGCACCAGACAGTACTAAAAGGACTACCAATTTTGCTGCCCACACAACAGGTCTGAAGAGAGACACTGGTCATTTCCACTGAAGTGTTTCCAAACTGTCTAGGTACTAGCCCATTACTCCCTGAACAACCTTTGTCATCCTCTGAATCTGATCAAAGATATACTCCAAAAATCAAACGGTGAATAACTGAAAGCCGTGAGCCAGACAATACCTGACAGAGGGTCTCAGTAGGAGGGTTTCCACCACCTGCCTGCCTTGTGATGCAGAGGAAGGCTGGTTTATCAGCCTGTGCAGAGGCAGTTCCAGTGGCAACAAGTACAGTCGCCTGGTGGGGAGCTTTGATCACTCTGTTATTTGAGCATCTGTGCTGGTAACTGCAGCTCCCTGCTCTCAAAACGGGGGAAGCAAACCGGAGATGGCTACTGTACTCCCTAATGAAATGATTTCTTGCTTATCTAGTACTAGTAACTCCTATTGTGTTATTCATCATCACAGTAATGCAAGTGTCTCATAAATATTAATTTATTTCCTCCCAGTGCTTCTGTGAGGGAAGTACAGCGACTCCAGTTTTACAAGAAGGGGTTTTGAGGCAGACAGGTTAATTGTATGACCAGTGTGTGCATTCCCCCCTGCACACACATCTTGTAAGAGCCTCCAGACAGCCTGATCTCCAAATCAGCAGCTTGAATCACAATAGCATAGCTTCTGTCTTCTTTCTAAGATTTTGCATAGTGGATGCAAGGAAAGAAATCTCATGAATCTATTTTTCCCAGTCTTTTCAAGGTACTGGTATAAACTGGTATGGAAAAAACCAGACAAAACGTCATCAGCACATCGTATCACCTTGCTCACTCATTTTGTTTGGCCAAAAGTTGAAGAATATTGCCTTCTGGTTTGCTAGCATTTGCAGTTAAAAATTTATTTAATTATAAAATTTTGAAATAAGCTCCCAAAAGTGCAGGTTTTTGGTTTTTTGTTGGGGTTTTTTTGTTGTTGTTTTTTTGGTTTTGTCTAGAATAAACATCCTTTAAGCTGATGTTGCTCAAGCTTAATGATTTCTCCAGTAAGTGTCAGAAAAATCAACTTCATCAACTGTTTAATATAGCCAGTTCCCAGTAACACCAATTTTTCTGTACTGAAAAACTTGAATACCATCAACTCTGAATTCCTTATCACCTCTTCCAATCACTTTTTAAACAAATGATCTGACTGTAAAAGCAGGTCTATTACTTTTCAATTATTATCACGTGATTAAAATAAAAACTCCAATTCTGAGTTATTTATAGGAGTAGATACCCAGAGGTACTGCACAGATAATCATCTGTAAGGGCCCATATTATTCTGAAAGAATTTAACATTTGACCTAATCACAAGCACTTATGGTCTTGTTTGATTTACAGCAAGAAAACAAAAGGGAAATATCACTGTCATCCAAGAACAGTTCATACACACGCAACTAGAAATCTGCATGCCTTTAAATGTGCTTTAACAAAGTCAGCTAGCTATGCATCCATACGTGTGTTAATTTTTAAAAATAAGCTGAGTTTTTTTCCCATTTTTGCAGCTCTTAAACTCTGCAATTGGTATGATATCACCCAACACCTCTCGATGGCAGTATAGTCTTGTACAGTAATACAGTACTATCTATCATGTCTCCTACTTTTCTACTTTACTGAACAGAAAGAAGAAGTAGAAATAGTTGAGGATTGGTTGGGTATTTTTTGTCCGTGGAGAAATAAAGCCCACTCTGTACTGAAAAAAATTTAGTTTAGTAACAACCACTTAACAGTACTTCAGTTTAAGAACGTTTTCTATTTCTTCATGTGTTCAAATCACTCTGCAATAAACTCACTGGAAAAAAACCAGATTTTCACCCCCCTCATTACATTGAGTGAAGACATTCCTGTTCTTTTTAATATAACTGCTTCTTGTGCCCTTATGAGATTAACTAAGAAATGAGCACACCAGACACAACTCTCCTCAGGCTTTCACATCTCCATTTGAAAGCTTCGGTGTGTGTTCTGAAGAGAATACAGCTTGCAATTAAAGAAGGAAATCCTGTGTTTTCCATTCCAGAAAAAAGTACTCGATTCTTTTCCTTTCAGTGCTACTGAACATCAAATGTTCTTTTTCCTCTAATTAACCTTATTACCTACTTCAAATTACCTGCTCTCAGTAACAGCTTTGGGGGTCACCCTAGATCTTTCTTCTGCATCCCATCCAGCTTATCACATATTCCCTTTTATGGTTTCACGGATGAAGAAAGGATTACTACTGCTATTAGACTGTTAATGTTTTTCAACAATATCACCCAGGGATAGCAATTATGGTAATTAATGGCAATCATTAAAATACATAAGCAATATATTACACAATTACCAAAAATCAACCTCTGCAAAAGAAAATGTCTACTATGTCTTGGTTACTTATTTAATTTACAAAAAACAAGCAGATGCAAATTCCCAACTTTTTAGTCTACTGTTTATCATATTCAGTCCTACTGCATATCGTACTCTCTCCCAAGACCATACTCCTTGCCAATTGCCAGATGCAGCTTGTTTTCCTGTGCATTTCCTAGCATCCATTAATCCTAATTAAAGTCACGGTTCCTAAAGTACAGACATGAAATAAAGATTGCTCCTTGCCATTAAAAAAAAAAAAAAAAAAAAAAAAAAAAAAAAAAAAAAAAAAAAAAAAAAATTAAAAAGGAACCAAGGATTTCAAGAATGGAAGAATTACCATCCTCATTGTATAATAAAGGGCAACTAAGACCTAGAACTGTTCAATGATTTACCACAAAATCACATACTAACTCTACAACACAACAAGGCTTAGAAGTGAGATTTACAGAGTGCCACTGCAGTGCTTTGAGCTACCTCGAAAAGTCTTGGTGTTTGTATGGCAATAGATCCCGAGACCGTTAGATGAATTACGTTGAACTGCTGCAGAGGGGATTTCACTATGGACTCTCCTGTTACCAGGAAAGCTCCCAAGCAACAGACAGCAGTCCAAAGTGACTGTTTTTCGTACACATCTCAAAGGTGACAACCTTAATTTCATGCTCCTGTATGTCAAGAGTAAAGCATACTGGGTTCTCAGATGCTTGGTTCTATGTTACCCTTTCTGTAAAGCCAGGCCTCAAAAATCTACACCAGCCATCTCATGCTATTTTGTGTTGTCTCATCTGTGGTCCTATCTACACAGCATTTGATAATGCTCTTTAGCAACGGGAGTTCATATAGTAAATACCTTTTCTTCAGATCACGAGATTTCCTGAGCCCTCAATCATCTGCTTTTCACTACCCTGATCAGGCTATCGCAGGAACAGCTTTCATGCTGCTCAGGCAGAACTGTGTTTTTCTCCAGCAAATCTTTCTTGTCTTCTGAGGACAGCCTTCCCTTAGTCTGGCTAAGGTGCAGCTCAGCTAGTGAATGCTGCTAGAATCACAGTCTTGTTAACATCCAAATGTACATAAAATACAAAGCAAGCTCCATCAAATCCTCACATAGAAGTGCTCATAAATAGAACTGCAATTAGTCTGAACAGAAGTACATTCCTGCTACTGCTTCAGACAGATTTCCAAGACTCAGATGCAAGCTGTGAGGACTGTCCTACAACAGAGTATTAATGACCTGTCGAAACCGAAACAAACAGAAGTATGGTTTGTTTATAAGCACTGACCAAGTCTGCAGTGGGAAAAAATTAAAATTGTGGATTTGATATTTTCCACATTATAGGTAATTCACTTCTCAGAAGCCTAGCCAAAAAATCAAAGTGGAGCCTACTTGATTGGCATTATAAAAGCAATTAACTTACAGACCTGTCAAATATGTTAACGTTTGGCTCTGTCTGCTGTACTTGTCTATTTTGACTAGTTGTAGAATCATTTAATGATTTACAGACCTTTCAAGTCCTAAGGCATGGAGCTGTATTAAAACTGTGACCCATTATTTCTTGGTCACATCATAAATTACTGTGACATCATAAATATCTTCCTTTTTCTCACAGAAAGCTAGATTTTAATTCCTGATTTGCGTTTGAGCCTTTGTTTTTGGGTTTAGGTTCTTTTTTAACCTACACTGGTAAACACTCTAATATTTTACTGCCAGTAAAAGAAGAAGTAATAGGAGAAAGGAGTATGTAATAAAATGTAATTGTCAAAACAAATACATGTTTTAAACTGCAATGTGAGTTCATGTAAAACTTCACAGTCATTATTTGTAATAGGAGAAAAAAGAATAAGAGTCAAATTGAATGAAAAGTAAGTTTATTGGAAAAAATTGACTTTTTAAGCATTCAGAATTGTTTGGTTCTGGAATCAGAAACCAATCAACCTAAACCTATGCACTCCTCCTTGTTTTACAGTTTGAAAAACTTTTTATCTCTCTATTTTATTCAGGGGAGAAAGGAAACTAAAAGAAAGAAGAGACGGAAAGCAAAATGGGAAAGTATCACTAATTTGATATGGAAAAATACTTTTCGGAAAAAAAAAATTAGATTAATTAACCCAAAAGGAAAATTCAAAACAAAGTGAAATCAAATTCTGCAAAATTCATTACTGATATGAGGAAAGGTCAGTTTAAGTAGGGATGACTGAGTGAAAATTTCAGCAAACTGTTATTTTAAAAACACCCGTACCTGCAAGGAAATATGGGGTAATGTCAAAGAGAAGCAGGAACTTTACACCGGGAACTTTCTCTCCCTTTGGTACAGCCTCTTGGAAGGGCTATCATGTTACTGTATGTTGCCTTCCCAAACCCCATCATAAGGCTTAAATCTAACATTAGAAGAAAATTTATCAGAGGTAATTAACACAGAGCAGAGTTGAAATACAGTGAGCTTGCAAATGTGAAGTAAAATTTAAGTCCAGATCTAGTTAGGGATTTTGTATCAAAAAATTACAATTAGTTTAAATGATTTTCAGCATGCTGAAAATAACTACAATTGCAGCGGTTCAGAGGAGGAAACTACACTTTAAAAATACCTAACTATTTATAGTATATTCTGTTACATTATATTAATTTTATTAAACAGAATTTAAATCTAACTAATTTATTGAACAACATCATTTTTACGCAAGAAGAAAATAGCTTTAAATTTAATCAAGGAAAAAAAGCATGTATTTGGAGCTTCTGAACTTTTCCTTAAACCAGATGTGGAAGCTGGGCATACACAAGCAGGTAGAACTCCCCTGGAAAGTAATATAAGTTAGACTCCCCAGCCACAGGGAGAAGAGACCTCTGAGAAAAAATCTGCTATGCGTTCAAGAGACATTGCCATTTCCTTTCAAAGGTCATGACAGCAATCATCAAGATGACCATCTTTATTTAACTATCTCAATAAATTAGATCAAAACTGTTCTGTGTGATAGCAGTTGTTTGCCTTTTTTTTTTTTTTTCAGATATAATATACATGCAGGTATTTTTTTCCCCGGCATATATAATGCTCAATTTAATTTTACACTCATAGCTCAGCTTCCTTTGTCAAATATAATAAAATGTTATCATATTTAGGTTTCAGAATAATGAATGCAAGAATGACACCTTCAGCCTCCTTTAGTCCACAACTTCCAAATGCCTGAATTTTTGCAAGTAAGAGATCTAAATGTGGTAATTGCAGTCTATACGTCCTCTACCTCCACTGCAGTGCCACAGAGAAAATGTAGCTCAGATGTGGACTTTATTACTCTCTGAAACATTTGTTTTATGTTTTAAGTAGCTTAATAAAACTATTTGCACTGGATCTGTTATTTGGCACAATTCATCTGGAATTTCACATTACATTCCTTTATAAAAATTAATTCTGGGCAAGATTTTGCACTCCATCTTAATGGTATCTGATTTTTATGTTCCATAGCAGAGTTGAGGCTATCCAAGGAGGTCCAATACATTTTAACTTTATTATGATTCCTATAAAGTCTCTCAAATATGCCTAAAATTGCCTTGACAATTTAAACAAAAGCAGATCTGTATGGGATCTGTAATTGTATTGTGCTACATGATTTAAGCTGGCTAATAGTGAGCACACACTGAGCAGCTGGGAAGGAAAAGACTGTGTGCTCAGAAGGATAAGAAAGAGCAGAAGGAAAGGTTAATAAAGCAAAATGCAGTTCTCTTTCCTTGCTGAAAATTAAGCCTCCTACTTAACGATATCATTGTATTAATATATGCAGACAAGGCAAAATACATTATATAATTACTTCTTTTTAGTCACACTACAATACTTCTGTTTTTCTTGGTATTCTTTTATGTTTTATATCACTCTTTATTTTGCATATTTGCATCTCCTTCCCAGTTATACAAACATAAATTTTTCATTAAATGTGGAATTGCTTTATTTAAGGTACTAAGCAAAATTACTGTCTCACCTAAAAAGTTAGTATTAAAGATGTCTCAAACCCCCAAATATAATATTTATGACACTTTTACAAACAGAGTTTTCAAGGTGTTAATATAACTCAAAAAGAATGAGAATAATATATAATGCTAAATAAAAAAAAAATCAGGTTACTTTCAACAGATGCCCTTAAGTGAATTAAGTTTTAAAAAAGCAAGCAGCTAAAGTTGATATGACTTACAATTATTTTTATTTAAAATATAAAATCAAGTAAAAGACCATGAAATAAGGTTTTATTAAATATTAAATATTAAATTTATTGCCACTGAAAAAAAATATTTCAAGTTGTACTTACAGCTTACATATCCTTTTATTAAAGAACCCTGAAGATGAGCTATAGCATTAGCAGAATTCAAATCTAGCATATTTGTACACATTTTAATTCAATAAGGTTAAGGTGGTTTAGATACTCAGCAGATCTTAGCTCTACAGTATCATTGCACCTTGCCTTGAAACTGAAGCTTTTTACTCGCCTAGTAATAAGGGCTATATAGGATTTGCATGAGTGATGAGAGTCCAAAATGCACAGCAGAGATCAGAGTTCATGGTGGATGTCAGGCATTGTGCAAATCTGAAAGCTACACACATTTTTATGGGTAACAAATACTAAATCATTAGGAAAAATTATTACAAACAAAGGAGATGGAAATCTTGAGTTAGTAATTTACATAACAGCCTTCCTTAAGTATAAAGGTTCTACTTTTAATTATATTCCTGGGGGTCCTAAAAAGAAAAAATCTCAACCAACCTATCGCTTTCATCTTCACATAATAAAAAGCTATGAAACAGGCTGTTAACTGAATTAAGTGCCACAAGGTCATGAAATAAAAGATCTATTTTCTTCTTTTCTTCTTTCTTTTTTTTTTTTTCTTTAGGAGAGAAAACAGTTTACAAAACAGAAAAAGGCTTGTTCAATGAAACAATCAGCTTTAGTTACAAGTGCAAAAGTCAGCCATGTGTACTAATTCTCAGTAATTATGATGCAAAGCGAACTCCTTGGGGACTTGAAAGTCAACGCCTGGCAATGGTTGGGCAAACAGCAGAGTGGAGCTACTCAGGTGATACTGACCCCTTCAAAGCCCTTTGTGTTACTGAACAACCCAAACCATCCAAGTATCTGCTTGTCCTCCCTTTCTTTGGTATTAGTACGATACCATTTTCACAGTGCTTGTATTTAAAACATTACAAACTAGCATGCATCCCAGCACCCAGCTCTTGCATTAGCAATGAATACACTCCAAGGAAACAGAAGCACTGAAGAAGAAAAACTTAAATCTGTGTTTGTAACACAACCCCAGCTCAGAATTACATGTGGAAAGCAGAAAGGTGATAGGGCAGGTGTCTTAGAAAATTCATCTTAGTTGGCTTCCCCTTTTTAGACTTTAACACACCATGCACTCCTGTCTTCTGGCCTCCCACATAAGCGATTACTATATTGTGAAATGAGGTAAAAATCAAAGACTGACAATTTTTGAGCATTCAACACTGTCCACACTGCTTCCACAGTGAAATCGCAGGTTTCACAATGGCTTAAGCAGGGAAAAAAGTTAGGCCAATACAATGCTGAAAGCTATAGGAAAAAGCCTGTCTTTGACATCTTGTATTTTACACATATATTTACACCATGAGAGAAAAATTCACCCCAAAAAACCTAGGCATCACTAGTAATGAGAGTCTCTGTTGCTAGTCTGAATTGGGTTTAAAATTACAAAAGAACCCAAAGACCACCTGCAGAAGAAACAAGTTGCAACCTATCTACCTGGCACCAAACTATGCCCTTAAGTGGAGCACTACAGCTACAAGAAAACTCAGGGCATTCTGCCACCACACGTCTACTGCTACAACTTTATGCAGCATCTCACTGTTAATATAAATTTAGGACAAGCCAACATTTACAGCACATTTAAAATACATCTCAAGCCACCTATCTCTTAAAGTAGATCCTTAGTTTACAATGAACTGCTGGCAAAAAGCTTGCTGCAGCATTCTCATGAATGACAGGTCTCTGTAAAGAGTGCTTTTTGTACTGCATTAAAAAATTCACAGCAGTCTGTAAAACAAAAACTCTAGATCAAATGACATTTTAAATGAAAATTTTGCTGTATTCTCTATGGCTGCTATGTTCATGAGACTTTTTATTAGTGTAAGGGGCAAATGCTTTTTACTCTGCAAGCACTTTATTGCATTTTTCCTTCATTTACAGCATGCTTTTTATTTAGGGCTTTAGAGACCCACATTCTTCTCTCCCTCCCCTTCTTTTCTTTCTTCCCTGAATGCTCCTAAAGTTACAGAACAAGGGGATCGTACCTGGCAGTCTACAACAGGTCAGTGATCAAACAGAAGGAGCAGTGAGATGGCAGCCAAATCCTGCCCCATCTCCTGAGAATTACAGAAAGCCAGGGCTTCTCAGCCCACAATGCAACCGAGCCACTGCACCCTGAGGCTCAGATAATCGTAGTTCACTTTCTGCAAGCACATACAGCACAAATTCTCTGCACCTACTGAGGTTAAGACGCAAGCATTTTTTTTTTAAGTTGCTGCTCACTGTAGTTTTTGAGACAGGTAGAAGCTACTTGAAAATGTGACCTCATCTGTCTTATGACAGCAGAAATAAAGATGGATTAAAAATACACCAACAGTGCTCTGCCCCAGTGATCAAAGCTGTTTTAAATAAACAGTGCTCTTTATCTGTAAAATGCACTGGTCTTTGAACAACTATTCGTTTTACCTTAAGTATTTACATTTGCTTCAACAAATCAATACACCAGATACAGTAAGCTGTAATATGAACAGACAGAACTAGACCAAATAGTGAAGTATTATCATTTACCCAGTAATATGCCAATTGTTCATTAAGATACTACTTTGTGCAAGGAAAACAGTCTTAAAATCTTAGTGGGTTTTAAATACAGCCTACATTCAGGAATGCATTATGCACTGAGTTAACATTACCCAGCCTACGTCTGCTATGAACTCAAAGAAGCATGAGCAGTCCTCGCCATTTCAAAAAGCCAGTATCACTGCAAAAAGTGAAAATTAGTGGGTGCAATATCACATCAGGAAAGCAGTCACGTGGTAGAGTGGGTGCCACAAAGTAGTAAGTAATTATTAACTTCTGGAAAGGTTAGCATGAATCCTCTTTAGGCCATAAGCTACAGCCAACAAGAATAAAGACACATTCTTTATCAAGGAAACAAACTCTAGGCTGTGAGAATTACAGAGTGCAGTTAAAAGGCACGATGCACAGAAACATTTACCCTTTCATCAAGAATGGCTGGCCTATCTAGGAAAGAATTGAGATGCTCTAGAAGAATCTGCTCTTAATCCAGATCTGTGGTTAAACAGAAGCCTTAGTCCACACACTTAATCTTATAAACTGCACTTTCATGAATCTCATATGAAGGAAATTAAAGATACTTACACAGCCGCCAGCAAGAATTTCTGCAGCCAGTGGGACAGATCCATCTTTAGTCATAAACTTATCTCTCACAAAATCATTAACCTTAAAAGACAAACATTTATGAAAGATGATAAATTAAAAGCTCAGAGAAAACACTCATCAGCTGCAAATTCTGTGCAAATGAAAATGCAAATACACCCATGAAGCTACCAAACTACAAGATATCACAGAAATCAACATCTTAGATTTTATATTAAATATTCTACAGCTATGTTTTTCTTTCTAACAAAAACTTGCAGCACAATTCAAATACTTAGTACTGAAAAATAAAATATCATCACTAATTAAGTAATTTTAAGAATAAAAAAATTATAAAATACTTTAATATTGTAGAAGTGCTCACTATATTTTAAAATTTAAATAAAATGTGAAATTAATATCAGAATATTCAATATTAAGCTTTAACACAAAGCCATTTCAATTAGCAGCATTAAGTGCCTTTTTTTTTTTTTCAAATGCATGCTACTAGCTTTGGTGAATACCACCTTATCAGTGAATAAACAATATGTTATGATTGGCTTATAATAAGAAATTCTTAAGTGCCTTACAAACATTCAAGAAATAACAAAATTACAGAAGTAAGACACTTAGAAAAAACATCATTCAAACAAGTTCCTTTCTTACCAACAATTAATTACATGCTCATATTATCTCCTGTTGCACTAGAATCATACATACAGGAACCATGTGGAGATACAAAACCAAAAGTCCTCCAATAAGCAACTATTCTGATTTGCTAAAAGTGAAACCAAAGGCCTATGCTACTTACACACAAGCAGATGAGCTGAACAAGTTGAATGAGCTTGTTATATTTTGGAGTGAGTCCAAAAATAAGTTTTCAGTGAGATTCTTAAAATGTACCTAGTACCACTGGATGAGACTTGTATGCCACTTGTACTGTTCACAAGTCAGCTATTAAGTTGCTAACTGTAATTCGATGCACTTTACAATGTGGAGAAATGTGAAAACAATCCATTTACAAACTTACAGTAAGTTTTATGGCCTTCTCTGGTGCTACTCCTAATAGCTGTGGTAACAGACCTGTAACATGGAAATAGAGAATTCAAGGCATTGAGTAACCTGGTATTAAATAAACAAATCAACAAATATATGTAGAGACCAGCACCTTGAAACAGGCGATTTTTACAGCAATTTTGTGTTATTATATATAATGGGAGTACTTAAACATTCAATTTTGAGAACAAACTTTGAGCTACCACTTCAAGTGCTACCACTGTCTATATGTACTTGTTTCTTTTTAATTCATACAAGTTCATTTTATGCTTAAACTCTAATATAGATTTGCCAAATATGTTTCAGTACCATCCTAAACTAACACCTGTTTTCTGCATCTTCACACAAAAAACAAGACTTTCTAATTAATTTTATGAGATACACAATGAATCCACTTCAAAAATCAAAAGCATAGTACCTTCTAGCAAAAACAATGGCATTAGATGGCAGGACTGGAGGGGACAGGAATCAAAATAATGCAAAACATTCAAATATGTATGACTGCATTCTTAAGCTCTTTGCCCAGCTAAATCATCAGTTCTTAAAACAAAGGAAGTTATGTTGCTTTCTTCCCAGGTATGGAATTTCCTATTTTATTTTTGTTAGAAGTGATGTGCTACAGAACTGGAAATGTGAATTTCTGACTGTCAGCTTCACTTGTTTGAAGGGAATGGTCGATATTTTGTAAACATTTGAATGACACAGCCTAAAAATAGGCAAAACTTACCAATAAAGCCTGAAGCTAGAATGGTGTTGCAAGCATTCATCAGCATAATGAAATTAGGACACCATTCAGAAACGTGAGACAATCACCCCAACTAGAGCTCCTGGTATAGAGCCCTTTGTTTTAGCAGCTCAGGCAGCACCTTTGGATACTTTCTACAAAGCCTGACATTTGCACCTTTCCATGGTTTTATTTTGTTGAAAAAAACCAATTAAATTTCCACCTCTAAAAGTGAACCTGCTGAAAAGCATTTTCCCAAAGAGTCAAATGTCAGCATAACACATAGAAAAATGAACGTGCACTGGTTTAGTATCTTCTTCCACCCTGCTACTATCCATCAGCTTTACTGGTTCCTACTGATACTCTTAATAAGGAATTGACAGTGAAGAGAAACACCATTTGGTTTGTGGTAGTAGGAGACCCAACCATATTTATATACTAATGTCTTTATACAGCTGATGTACATATCCAAGACAACTATGCTGAATTATGACCATATGACTGAATATTCAAAGAATACAGTAACACTAAGTTCATATATAGTTGCTCAAAACCAAGAGATTCTGCAGAGTAAATTAAATTTCAGAATCTGAGTTTCTTGAAAAGTTTTACATGCAGGGGTGACTTGAAACCAGACCTCAATGAAAAACCATTAAGCCACTCAGAATTATGTAATTAAATATTACATTATCTGCAGCACTATGAGGGAAACACAATAATATAAAATGAACAGGATTTTCTTCATTACAAAATTATCGTTGTAATTGCTATAATATTTACATCTTGCTATAGGACATGTGTGGCTTTATATAAACATTATGGCAAATGAACTTATATCTTCAGAGATTAAACAAATGTTCCATATACTTTAAAAACACACTACCTAATTTTAAACCTTATCCGGTAAAATTAGAGCAGGTCTGATATAGCAGGTATAATTCTAAACACAAAGATCATTAATTTTAAAATCACATATACGTATTATTACTCCCAAGTTATATGTACCATGACTTCAAGTCATATTTTATCAAATAAATCACAGGAAAAGACATTCTAAAATATCAAGATATCAAAATTATAAAAGTAGTCCAGCTGGTAATCTGTATAAACCTCCAATCTTAGAAGCAACATTAGCAGGGCAAATCAAATCCATTTTCACTGAATTGATCTGAGTTTTAACCATTTTTCATTTTTCAGATCCCAAAACTTTGCATTTGTAAAAGCACTTGTAAAGCCATAGGGAAAAGAGGTTTATCTTGGCATAAGTTGTTTTTTTTTTTTCCATCTGGTTCAATCCTTTTGTACTCAAATCTGAATGGGACTGCTATAACTCAAAGCCTTCCATAGAACTTCAAGGTAGAGAAGAGAAAGATTAAATAGTACAGGTAGCACTTAAAGAAAAATCCAACACCAGAAAACCCCAACAGAACAACCACAACCAAGAGCATTTTTCTCTTTTCCTGCCTCTACTTCATGCATGATTTTATAGTATAAAAGTGCTTCGTAAGTTTAATTACAGATAATGCTGTTTATATCTACTGCAAGATAGCAGGCAGTATTCTATAAAAGCTAGCATGAATTTTAAGACTACATTTTATAGCCTCACCAGATACCACCTAGGCCTACTGTCTCCAGCATGTTAGGAAGGTAGAGGGACACTACATTTGATCTCATACCTTTGCAATAAAGCTGTCTTTAAGTGGTACCTGTGCATTCTACATGCTATGACCATCAACATTAAATTTTCTTTTCTTTACTGTTTTGATGGGAGCCCCGAAACACTGTCGAAAGATTTCTAAACATGACAAAGATGCTAAGTTTTGAAAGAAAGCATATCAATGGCCCCCTATGAAAATGTCATGTTTCTGTTGGGGTTATCCTGACACGGTGGGAATTTCTCAGTGTTACCATGCATTAGCAGATCAGCAATATGACATATACACAGAAAGACAACAAGCTTAGAAATGCCTGACAGTGCCTTAAAAATGCATGCCTTTTATAATATCAGCGCATAATATCTTACACATAGGCAGCCTGCTAGTATAGTACATAGCAAACACATTATTCAATGCATTTTTTACATTCAAGGCTTTTTAGTACCACTTCATATTTGACACATTGTTATAGTGGGACTCTCAGGGAAGGTGAAGGTACGTGCAAGAGAGAGTACCAAGAGCTGCATTCAGTTTGCGACACGGTACAAGTTATTTTCTGAAAGCAGTCTAAATACATTGTGAATACACACACAATAGCTTGTCCAGCCCAGCTGTACTGATGGCACCAAGGAAAAAAAAGTCTTACTTGGCCAAAGTAGTTTTTTCAGATGTCTAACAGGGAAGCTTCAGTTTCATACTGTGTAACAGATGTGATTTTCCCTTCATGTTAGAAAGAAACAATGACTGAAGGTTTTGTTGCTCGGTCTAGATAAACTATTTGAAACCATTAGGGCATCTTACAGGAAGGCAGTAACGGAATACTGCCAAATTTTTCCATTACAGGACTCACACAATAAACTGGACAATTAATCACCAGTTGCCATTCAAATATAGTTCCCTCAGACTGGAAATGGTGTATTTCCTGAAAATTTTGTGCTTTGACACAACTTGGGGTACAAGTAGGCTTGTAGTTCCAGCCTATATAGATGGTATTCCATTGCATAATTTGGAAGGAAAGCTTCTGCCACAGTCTTGTTGCATCATAAGCATGGGAGTCCATCAGTAATAATGAAGCTGGACAATGAATGAATCATTAAAATCTAAATTAGACAGCATTTGGAGTCACTGCAGGGCTAGAAGCACCATCAATAGAAATAAAACTAACAAGCTCCTGAACAGTTAATGATCACAGATGACAGTGTCTTCAACAGCATTTCCTGTCTTTTCCGTCCTCTAGGCAAAGTGGCATTAACAGCGTGGCTACCAAACATTTTCCTAGACTACATTTTATCTCTGGTACTTAAATTTCCCATGAAGCTTCTATCAAGTGTGAGTGAAATAATCTCTACTGGATGCACTGCTTAAGTCTGTGAAGCATTCTGTGACTCATCAGGTGGACTTCTGATTAAAATTCTATTATGACATGTAGATGACCTCATCAGCTGGAAGAGATCTTGACGAATCACAGCTTTCAACATTTTCTTAAAATTTGCATATATAAAAATACCTGTGAGTTTCTAAATACGCATTTCAGGTATAGATGTAGACACAATAGTAAATTACAGGTATATGAGATGAGCATTCTTTTCAGCCATGCTGAGAGACAGATGAAAAGTTTATCTCAGATATAAAGTCTTTAAAAAAATGCTAACAACACAGCATTCAAATAATGTCTATTATAAAGACTCTACAGAGGTTTTATCATATTTGGTTTTCATTTTTTTTTAATCCAAGTGTCTTCTCAGTGGAAACATTGATTATACTTAGAATCAAACTGACATCAAACTAAATTTAGTGCTCTCTATATATCCACAAGATGGTGTAATTTATCCTTATCTGAGATGGAGGTTTAAAACATAGTTTCCAAGTTTGGAAAAAAATAGTGACATAAAAAAGAAAAATCAGTTCACTTTGTTGGATGGAAATATGAGCCTTGTATTAAAAATATAATTTGAAATGGCTGAGTTCAGAGTGGGGCTTATAATTACTGCTTGCTTTCTTGAAGTGCATCAGGACAAAAATACCACTGCTCTAAATGTTTCTAGTACAATTTTTTTAAAGCTTTTGCATCACTCTTCAGCTAAGCAGGAGAACTCTACCAATGATTACACATTCCTTCAGTGGGGACAAAACCATTCACATTGACTTAACCCAGAACACATAACAGTGCAAGGAAGAATTGCGGGACCAATGAGTAGCAAAAAGTAATGTACTCTGAAGTGGTCCTACCTAGTGTAGGATTCAAGACTAGAATGACATTACTCTTGCTATATATTTACTGCATTACACTGGGTAATTACACTAATCTATAAAATGCTCCTTCCAAATTTTCTTGTCCTCTCAAGCTTAACTGGAAACTTCCTTCTGCACTCAGCTGCTAAACTTTCTTCAACATCATTTCCTTAGAAAGTAAGCAACAGTCCAAATTTACAGAACAACAAAGAAGAAGCTCCAGATTTTTAAGCAGTTTTCTCTATGTCTCTTTAAAAAGAGCTAAGTCAGGGTGCTTTTTAAGGAGAAAATCTGTAGAAACACAGGTCTCAATTTGCCTCTAAAATGATGGTGTTCTACTATATAATTCAGAAATTAGATTATTGGCCTGGTCTTAGAAGACCAAACTGTCTGAGATTTCACTATTCAGTATTCCTTAGAAAACTGAAAAGTAGTAAAGACGATGGGGAATGGAAGGACAAACTATACTGATGAAGTTTCCTAAGGTTACCTAAACTTGGCAAAGAAAAAAATCACTCCAAATTCATGACAAGCAAATGGAGTTAAGAACATGCATTTATGACATTTCTGAGTTTTTTACTTGTTTTTTTTTTCCAGGTGAAAAAAATCACTGTGCTTCAGAATTTCAATAAGACAGAAGGAGGCAATAGTGGAATTCTGCATATTTATTCTTTCAGGATGCTGGAAGAAGCAGACAAAAATTTGCAAGGAATACATTTGGTTCTGTAGCTAATAACTGGGAATTTTTAAAGATTTTGATTGCTATAAATCCTTACAAAATGGAGACCATGTCAATACTCTTTATTAAATTATTATGTCTACTCCAAAAATTGCCTCAAACTCAGTCAGTAATAACAGAGCCTTCCCATCTCCAATTGTGCTGAAATAATTACACAGTCTGTATTTTGCAGAGGAGCTACTTAGCCAACCTCCAGTAACTCGGATCATATGTTATAGAGAGCACACCTATCACACCACCTAGTTTTAATGTTGTTTCCCACATTATTTTATGAACTGTTACTTTTTTTTTTTAAAGTGAACATAGTTTTGCCAGTTCATAACAGTATGTTACCAAAATCCTGTGTTCTTCATTCCTTACTCAACTGCTTTTAACAATTTCTTTCTTTACAATATTCTTATTTTCAAAAGTGAAAAGAATTTTCTAAGCAAGCTAGCTAAAAATGAAGTAATGCAAGTTTCAAATTCTCCCCTATGGATATGGGGAAGGGGATAAAAGATCTCAATAATTTTGATACCAGAAATATAATTTACTCTAGCTCTGACAGAGAAGAACTGGAATCTCATGCCAAGGTTCCTGATTCTTTTTAACTCCTTCTGAGTTACCTGAACTGACACCAGCAATGCCACAACTGGGACAAGGATAAAACAAAACAAAAACAACAAAAAAAGCCACCATTTAACTGCAGGCACTTATCTAAGATATCCAAAGTGAAGATGATTTACATCCTGAACAGACTCAACAGTTTTTGGAGCTTTCTCCATTGACTACAAAGGCAGTCTGGAGCAGGTAACTTCGTAAGTTGGGTGTATTGGTTACATATATAAAGCTAAGTGGGCTGAAACCCAGAAAATTACTCTGGCCGACTCCACACTGCCAAGCTAAGAAAAAGTATACATAAAACTTGATAAAGATGACTATTTCCAATGATTACTGAAGCAAATGCAACTGGGTTCACAGAGACGTTTTTGTCTCAAAAGAAACGAACAAAAAGTACTCCCAAGAACAAAAACCCACAGATGATCTAACTTCTTACCAAACAGGACAAAACACTCTAGGTATTAAGGACTGCTACGGAAATGAAAACTTTACTAAAAATGTATTTTTGCTATAGGCAATTGCTATTGTTGCCCTATTGCAGATGAGGAGGGAAAGGGCAGAGAGATCCTACAGAAATGTTCTCACTACAGTGAAGTTTTAATTATCGAGAAGTTTGCAAGTCCTTCCCCTCTAACAGAGAAGAAGCAAAACTGAAGTCTGAACTAAAAAGACTTCAAAATCCAGAGTCACGTGAAACTCTTACTAGTATCTTATCATTAGTATGTAACACCTTTTAAACTTACCTCGATAAAGCCCAAAGAAACCTTCATAACGTAGCACTTTCTTGAAGCAATCAAAGCTATTTTTATACATAAGTTCTCCCACAAAAGAGCCTGTAGAACGCTGGTTTTGCATGCGAGTTTTTACTAAATCAATTGGGTAGACTGCAGTGGCTCCAACAGCTGCAAATAAAATTCAAGATATAAGAAAACTTGATTTTACATTTGCACTGTTTGCAACTGTCATCTTTCACATTTACATTTAACATATCAGTTGTATCTTTTTTCTTCATTATATATTCCAGATACATTAAACTAACTCCCACAGTTTTAACCAAATGCACTTCCCAGTCCTCCCTCATTATTAATCTAATTCTCTTGAAATTTGTTTGGGGACTAATTCGATATCAACACCACCTGGAAACTCCAATGGCTCATAAATTCCAAAATTATTGTAGACCAGATTATCCTTTCTGCTTCAATCTTACACTCATCTCACCCCTTAGACACAGCTCCAAAGGAAAGTCTGAGAGGCCTTCCACACTTAAATGAGAGGAAGAAGGGGAAGATGGGCAAAAGAAAAGAAGAAAAAACCCAAACAGTGAAGATGAATATTCTTTTGCTCAGCCATGACTAACCTCCAGCAACTGAACCAAGGGCAAATCTGTACGCTGATTCTGCAATCTGGATGAGAACAGGTCGAGACACATCGCCTGAAGCTTTCTGTCAAGGCAGGATTTAAAACAAAAGGAAAGACAAGAAAAATAATCAGAACATCTCATTTCCCGAGAGAACATTTCATGATCAGACAGATATAAGTACACAGATAATGGAAAAAATCCCATAATACACTGGAGATTTTGTTCTCAATTATTATTTCTTTTCCACTGATTTCTAAGTGTCATATAAGGCAGCCTCTTCATATCGGAACAACAAAGAAAATAGACTGATACTACAACAAAATTATACAACTCTAAAATCAATGGTCTAAATGTGGTCTAAATGAGGGCTTACATATTGCCTCGTAAGTCATTAAATTTCTACAGCTAAAAGCAACTCCAGCCTGGAATTTCTTTCTACTGTCACCAAAACCAGGTATACCTATTACCTCCCAAGCTACCAAAACAAGTATGCAAGCATTGTTCACACATATCAGCTAAAGGAAAATAAGGTTCCATAAAGCACCTCCCACAATTTAATTCTGCTCACTGTTTATGAGTGCTATATTAAACCCAATGAAAAATAAATTTCTGAAGTGCTTCAGATTTAAAATTGCTAACTTATGAAAGAAAATAATAAAGAAAATAGAAGTTCTGCAGGGGCATTAAATCTTCCACACTTACTATCACTTTTTGCAATATGTTCTTTTTAGGATACTACAAGTAAAGGAACAAAATAAAAATATGGCTACATTTTCCTATATTTATGTTTTAGTTACTTTCAGTGTAGGTGAAGTTGGCCAGAAATTAAATTGAAGATATCAAGGCAGCTGAAAATCTTTTCAGTCTCAGCATCAAGCAGCTGACATTAAAAAGAAATTGGGTGGAAAAAATGAAAAGGTAGGACACATATGCAAAAGAAATTGTAAGATTTAAGCAGGTTCATATGTCCTTGCCTCTTAGAACAACGTAAATCATGGCAGCAGAGACAGTGGCCCCAAAGCAAAAACTGAGGAAGCTGCTACTTTCATCACACATTTTTGTCTACATTTTACTGCCACCTATTGTAACTTATGTTACTTGATATTCAGCCCAACGCAAATGTTTTTAACTCCTTTAGGAGTCTTCTAGGAATAGACAGTGAGCTCAATGTATTTGATGTATTTGAATCCATCCCAGCATCATCAACATTTAGTCACTGCTCAAACAAACAGAAAACCACCACCCCAGATACTGTCCTGGAGCGGTGGTGGGGGTGTTCACATGTAGGAGAGGCAGGAGAAGAAAAAAGAGAAGCAAAAGAGACGTATGTGTACACACGCACACACACAGAGGCCTGGCTTATGGCCTGCTAGTCCTAAAAATGCAGCCTGGATCAACCCATTGTGGTCAAACTGGCGTCTCTGCACAGACCCAGAGCAGTAAAAAAGAAAACCAACAAAAAACCCTTAGTCTCACAAGACACAAAGTTAAGACTGCCTTAAAATAGAGACACAGAGAAACAGAAGAGTTAGTTTTAAATCTATCTGCATAGAAACTCGTGTCAATGAAAATACAAAATATGATAAAATAATATGAAAACTAAAAGATCGAGAGGTTTGACATTTAAAGAACACTACTATTTCTTTTTGCCTCAAAACCAAAAAAAAGTCTATTTGTGGTTATACCATTGAAAGTAAATATCCTTTAGGTTTTGGTCATGCAGGGAATATTAATACTTTTACAGAAACTATGATGTTAGTCTATACATAAGATCTCCTATTTTGATATTCAGCAGAGCATAATGCAGAGAACACTCTGATGCTAGGAACATGCATGGGTTTTCAGAAACAAGGGCTGCCATTTCATAGGCTAGATGCTGAATTTTACCATCCGTATTTGAAGCAGGAAGTCTCTTTTCCTCATTAAAAGGAACAGAGAGCAAGAGAATTACAAAACATGAACACCTTAATTAGGTATACATCCAATATTTACTGAATGGCTGGAAGACACTCCTATACATTTTATCTTTCCAAAGTAAATTACATTTGACCCGTCAAAATGCAGCCCAAGAGAAAGCGGCACAGAGAAGAGATGGAGAGAACTCGACACAGGTTAAAAACAAATTTTAACAAGATATTTTCTTCACAGATATTACAGAACACAAGAGAAAACCAGCTTAGATGACAACACAGAAAGAGGCTGGCTATCTATGTACCTGGAACTGGAAACAAATAATAGCGCCACACTGGCTTCTGTTCTTACCTGCCTCTGAGCCTCAGCCAGGTTGTAGGGCAATGTCCCTTCCTCCAGAGGAGCGATTCTTTCAATATCAGCTAACGTCATGCGCCTGAGGAAATTAATTCACATTAGTATTTGTTTAGAGGTTGGTTTCCAGATCACAAAAAGTTACCTGCACGTGGCCACTATACTACATTACACTCTCCTGCTCCCCAACACCACCTCCCACTTGTTCCAAGAAGTAGAGAAGAGGAAAAGAAAGAGAGGAGGACAGATAATTCTCCACTTACCCCCGTGGCTCATAAAGATCTGCTAACTGAAACAAGATGTCAACTTCCATGGGTGTAACCTGACCGAATTTCTGGGCTGCCAGAACAAACTCCTCTGCAACAGAATAAAAATACAGCAAAGAAAATGCAATCAAACCAAAAGAAATATTCCAGAGCACCCCAAAGCTGTTCTATATTTTAGTTAAAAGTAAGAGACGCTGGTTGGTGGGGGTGAAAGGGGAGTAGGTTACTCAATGCAGAAGTGTTCCTGTCCCTACATAAATGTGTACTTTAAATGGTCAGTCCTTCATACAAGTAAGTACAACTCTCTGGTCTTAAAGCTTAGCACTACCAGCAGGATTTAGGATATTTGACATACGGTATCAATCAGCTGCAGGTCAGAGGGAAAAATATAAAATAAAAAGCAAACAAAGAAAAACCCCCAAAACAGGAGGCAAGAGATGTGGAACTTTTCATGCATAGTCCCAGTAGGCCACATTAATGAAACTCTGGCGTTGCACAGGGAATTCTCTATAAAAGTGGTTAGATATAGCAGATAACATCTTGTTCCAAGCTTGTAGATCAGCTTACTGTGCCGCCAATACAAGTTTATGGAATTCTTCAACTACCCTTGAAGGTCACTTTAATAGGCTGCCAATTTGGCAGGAGTCCTAGGAAGTTTTTTAAACTTTTAAATATCTTTACATACTTTCCTCACCCTGCCCCCACCACCAGTTTACTAGGACCTTTTTCTGATTGAAACAAAATGAAAAAGCTGGAGGGTGGACTCGACAGGACTGTACACAACTGAGTGGCAAACCAAGGAATGCTAACAAGGCAGGCTTCCCCCCCGCCATTGACTTAAAAGCATACAGATGAGGTCTTTCCCTCCATTCAAATGCCCAAGGAAACTTCCATACTGCAAACATTTCTACCAACCCTTAGTGACTTCCACATCTTTTCTATTTCCAGCCAGAGTACTGTAGATCTTTCTAATGAGCTCCATGTTGTTAAGAAGAGAATTAAATCCATTAAAATAGGAAAAGCTGACCTGATGGGAAGTGGTACCTCCAGCAGCCTAAAGTACAGACAGTAAAAGAAGAAAAGAGAAAGGAGATTGTTACAAGACAAAGAAAAATCTTAAAAGTTTTCAAACAATGTTCTTTTACAAGAGCGACAGTAGCACAGGCTTGCTTTTTTAAAAAAAAACCTGCGAAACAAGGAACTTTAAACTACGAAAGATTCTTATGTTACTGAAACTAATCATGGCCAGAATATAAAACTCTCCCCACCCTACAAACCTAAACAAATACATATGCAGGATTATAACAACATAACCAGTAGTAATTTACAAAGTTCAAGTTTCAGTACTGCATCAGTTGGAAATGTTTCATAAGTTGGCTTATTTCTAGTAATGAGGAAATCTACTTCTACATGTAAAGCATATTACTATATAGAAAATTTCAACAAAACCAAAACATATTCTGAAAAAGGTCAATTGAAACATTTAAATTCACAGGCATTTCAAGTCATGGAAAACCAGCAGTAAGCTCTCAGGCTTATATAAGGCAGTCAAACATAATGGGAATAATAAGGTTTGAACAGTTAGTCATTTTCAAATGAGAACTGAGCCTAAACCTTTGTTTTAAAGTGGTGTTGGGTCTGCATACAGAAAAATTATTGGATCAATTCTCTCTCTAAATTATAACATCAATGATCAATCAAATTTCTGAAAAAAATATGCATAAGTTTGCCAAAATTTAACTGACCTTGAGGGTGAATCAAAAATCTTATCTGATGTTTTATGACAGAGCTTACAATACAGGAAAGCTGTGAGGGAACCATGGAAGAAAGTACCAGATCTCACTGTCAGTCCCTAAGTCTTCTGGCTATGCTTTTTGCTGCATGCATCTTCTAATATTCTGGTCAGAGTTTGCAGTTTTCATCATTTTACACATCCCTCTGGAACTCTCCCTTGCAAGTCAAAGCAGAATAGATCTTTAAGCAGATCTTTAAACCTGAATATGGCCAAGTTTTGGATTACCTGGAACGTGATGCTACAAGTTCCCAAAATTAGAAGCTGTGGTCACAACCAAATGTACCTATTTTCTTTCTTCAGTGAAATTGCAGAATTGCAGTATTTAATTCAGTTTATGCACTCCAAACTGAGACAAAATGTACAGTCAAGTGTAATAACTATCAGTCAATACAATGAATGTCCCTGGTTATGTTCCAGCTCATACACTGTCCCAGGTACTTGGAAGTCACACTTAGAAGTGCAGAATTTACAAAGCAAGTTCTTTGAGAATGATGTCATAAGTGGGATGTAAGGGCATTCTGAAATACTTGACACAGTCTACTATGATGGAATGGCTGGAAAAAGGCAAACTCTACGTTTGTAGGCCATTACTAAGGTCCATCTAGATGCTTTGTCTTTTATCTCTGCGGACAAGGAACACTGAGGATATGTATTCTACAATCAGGGATAATTTCCTTATGTGTAGATAATAATCACTAAACTCCAAAACATGCATCCACAAGCTGGATTATGTGTCATACAGTGGTCAAGGTACATAAAAAAAGGAATCCCACATCTGTAATCCCAGGTTTTTGCCAGCTGGGATACCAGAACTACTCACAGCTACTAGACATTCTTCTACAAATGGTGTCAGCATGTGTGGCCGGATGGTGACCATAATGTCCCTGAAGTCCATAGCTGTGACTCTTCCGGACTGAGCATTGTCTCTCTGTACAAAAGCTTGTTTTGCATGTTCTAATTGTATCTCCTGAAAACATATGGGGGAAAGAAACATTTAGATTCAAAATCATCACCTTAACCGTTAAATCTAATATAAATAATGCAATCCTACAAGACCTCTCATACTTAACAAAACACGACTACATGTAATCTAATTTTGATTGGCTGTTGTACATATATTGTATGCAACTTTCAGCCTTTCTATCAGGAGCACATATGGTCTCTATCATTGACCTCAATACCTAGGACAACATCATGATTTCTTTGCTGTCTGAACATTATTTCATGCAATTTATTTAACTGAGAAATGGAGAATACGTATTAACCCACCAGTGCAAGAAATCTCCCAGTCACGAACATTGAAGTGTTCCATGCATGATGTGCATTTATCTAGTTTATTGCATGTGTCACAGCAGGTCAAAATGCATTCTGTAAAAGCACTCTCTACTCCTTGAATGAGGACAATGAAATCATCAGAGATTTCCATGTAGACACCTACTAATCTTGAAAGGATTCCCTCAAAAAGCATCCTCATTTAAAACATAAAGTTATTTGTCTACAAAAGACACCAGCAGTTTAATTTAGAGTTCCTTGTATCATGACTGATTAAAGGTCATTCTCAGTATTACAGCAGTAGCAACAGGCATAAACATTTTCTGATACAACCACCTGATAATCTCATTTTGTGATTCAAATGTACTACTAAGAGAAAAGAGGAGAAAAAAGGCATTAATCTCTCAAAGCTGTGTCTTTTCCTACTGTAACTTTCTCCCTTTCTTCTTAAATTACTGTTAGATTACTTCCTTTATTTTTTCATTTACAAAAAACAATCCTGCACAGATAGTAACTTGATATTACATATGAAGTTTTTGTTCAGTTCTACAGGTTTGCAATAAAAAAGAAATACCTTTAGTGATGTCGTTAGACTTCCCAACCTGTATTTTTAGCTGAATGGACAAACATAAATAATTGCCATGTCTTCCCTTTAAATTTCAGTGATTAGAAAACCTTCTTCCCTGGAAATAGAGTGCTTATTCTGAATACATATTCACAACCAGTTATTCAGAAAATGGAATCAGAACAAAAGTAAGTCAGTAGTACTAAGCAAGTCTTGCAGTGGACCATGACACTATCCATCTATTTCCATTATATGTGCAAATATGTGCCTTAAAATACATATTAATCCAAGACTCAAGCTGGTCAAGAATCACCATCATGATGTATTCACAGTAAATATGATCTCCTGTAAGTTGCTATTTGTCTCAGAGCATCATTTAAGGAAATAAAGAGAGAAGAGCAAAAGGCAAGTTCAGATGGAGTAGGATCAGACCTGCCAGAGGTCTGCAGATGTCATCCCTCTCTCCTTCTGTTCATTCAGTTCACGCTGACACTTAAACCATGCTTGTCTTTTCATTTCAGCCTTCTGACTTTGCCAATTTTAGTCCTAATTTCTAATTACAACACTGTACCCTGACCTGAAAAGTATGATGAAAAACTCCTAATATATTAGGCAGAGGGAGGAAAGGGGTGGGGGGAAAGACAGATCAATGTTTCGCTCCCAGAATTAATCTGAAATTTCTTCTTTTGGTGGGAAACGCTTGTGGGGGTTATAATTTGAAGTGGTACAATTTCAGTTCTGCAATGTTTTCTCTACATTACAGACCCCTATGTGCAGGTGTTACAATTCTGCAATAATACTCACTCTGGCTGGATGCAGCCATGCAAGTTCTGACTTCACTCCAATTGAGACCATAATTTCAACAGCAATTTGGAAGGAAGCAATTTTGGAAGGTTTATGGTGAGATGAGAACAAGAACACAAAAATACTTTGTCAGCTTGAGGCAGGCAACTACTTGGGAGGCAGAGAGCTCTGCAGAGAAGTTAGGTATAATAACTCTTGTATCCTAAATACTCATCACCTAGTAGGTACAAATGCATGAACAAATGAATAAAAATGTTTGTCATTAAATGGAAGCACCATCAGAGAAAAAATAACTTCTATTTAACAGAAGGATTACATAGAAAGCCATAAATGTTGCTTTCTTCTCCTTCCCTCATTTAATTTGTTCAACCATTAAAACTGCTGGCAGTGTTTTGTTGGCAGAATCCAGCAATAAAATGCAGTTAAAATCCTGGACACCACTTGAAGAAGTCCACTCTGCTCCCATCTGCATATCCCTGCCAGTGAGTCTGGAGGTATTACACCGTTGGTGGGACCTTGGCTGACAGTGATGTCTTAGCCAGAGAACAAAGCAGGGCTCGTGCTCCAAAGAGGTAAATCAAGTGCATGTTTCTTGTCATCACCCAGCTAACTGCAAAAAGGCTGCTGATACTACAGTTGAGAACAAGCCGAAACACCCCATCCTCTCCTTGCTAACATGATTGCTTCAAATTTTCTTGGTAAACCGGAACCTACTAGAGAGAATTATCCCGCTTGGTTAAACACATGGTCAAGGTCTTGGTGCTGCCATTAACCCATCTTCCTGTCAGCCAGAAAAGGGCCATTTAGCTGTAGACAGACAGCAAGACAAAACTGTGAATGGGGTGATGTCAGTCTCCTGAAACTCCCTATTCACATCTCCTCCTTAGTTCCGAAAGTAAGCTCCAGTTCAAAATAGTTTAAGCGTATTGCCCATAGATAGAGAAAGGTAGAAACTTTTTAGGCTACGGTTATTTTGAGCAGTGGTACACATTTTCCAGTTACACCAAGCAGAAAGAAGCACAGGGATCTTCAGCCACATGACATTCCCAAACCATGACCATGGATGGCAGCCGCATGGCACACAAGAATGTGCAGACAGTTACATGGTAACAAACAGTCTCAAAACTAAGTTTCACCTATAAAGTTAAAACAAACCAGACATATATCACTCTTCTAATCATTGCACAATGCATATCAATGCAATAAACTTCTTAAAGTATCTACCTCAAAAGAAAGGCTATCCATTCCCTCAGCCTCCATGCCTGAAAGCTGAGACAACTCACAGCATAACTATGTTTCAAAATGAGACTCAGTAGCTACTAGCAATTAATCTGGGAATTATTTATCAGATGTTTGTAACATCACCTATGTTGTGTATATGCAGCTAATACAAAAAAATCACCTCAAAAATAAACTGGAAAACAATAAGGAAAAGCTGTAGTTTTCAGAGATGCTATCTGATTTGCAACAGTTTTATTGTTTCACCTATTTCAGTCCCACATCGTTTACCTAGACAGACTAAGGTTTAAAGAAATACAATCCTCATTACTTTACAATACAAATGACACATCCTAAAGAACTTTCTCCAGCTAGACTTCCTGTAAACTTAGATATACATAGAAAACAAGTATCTTCCCCAAAGCTGGAAGTACAGAATTCCCCCAGGGAGCATAAGACTTTATGAAAAATTAATTTGTATATTGTGGCAGATATGCTAGCACCAGAACTCTAATGAAATTATTTCCTAGCTAGAGATTTTACCTCAGCTTTCACTTATAGCTCATTAAAAGCTTCTTTACTTTCCACTTATACAGAAATTTGTTTGCATTCCATCCCAATGGATCTACAAGTCATCAGATACAACACAATCTTTGCCACTGGAGTAGATCCCAAGGTTCAATTACAGAGAGTACTACTTCATCAAATAATATGCTGGACATAAATAAA
This sequence comes from Dasyornis broadbenti, assembly GCA_013397935.1. Taxonomy (NCBI): domain Eukaryota; kingdom Metazoa; phylum Chordata; class Aves; order Passeriformes; family Dasyornithidae; genus Dasyornis; species Dasyornis broadbenti. The sequence goes on along the minus strand of VZRN01005751.1, from coordinate 930,428 downwards.
TTCCCAGACAATGCAGAAATGGATTTACCAGTCCCACATATAAGCATACGTTAAAATTCATCATGTGGAATAGATTTTACATGCTGAGAAAGCAGCTGATGTTGCTCTTCATAAGGCAGACTTGCCACTTAAGTGATGATGGAACATGACGATATCCAAACAGATATAAATGTGATGGGTATATAGTATAGATAGATGAGCTAATTATAAGCTAGCAAATGAGACGCAGGGTAAAATAATACATCTTGTGCTCTAGGTTGATGCAAATAGATTGTTAACTGTATTAGAGCCAAGGAGTTTGAAGACTATACATTCAGGCATCTCTGTTACTGCAGACAGAAAAAGTGCTGGCAGCAAATAAAAATTCAGAATCCCATATAAACACTTCTTATTTAAAGCCACAAGAGATCCATCTTGTGCATGGATAAAATATACTGATGTTACTTTCTAACTACCGTGAGCTTTGCCAGAAGTGATGAGTAGTCCAAACGCTGCAACAGATAATGAAAGTGGAACAAGTTTATGTGACATAATAGGATCCCATGTAAAGGAATTTGAATCTAGCTAGATTATTCCATTAAAAGTTGCAAATTGCATTGTACTTACAAAGCAGTACCTGAAGTGCCTTACAGAAGCATGTGGTGCACATTAAGTCCAATGGAAAGTGCATTCACACATCAGGAATGCCAAAAGGTAATTTGGTATCCACTGTGGTCTCCTGCTGTCTAAGGTCCAAAGTCTAGACATCAGACCAAGAAGACTGACTCACACACAGGCAGAATGTCAGAAGGAAAGGCCGAGTACCAAAGGTTACAAAGCTTAAGGAAGATTTCCATGCCTGTGAACAGTAACTCTCCAATTTGTGCAGAGAGCCATTTCTGTGCCCAAACTTCAGCATCTGTAATACAATGCTGCAAGGCAAGAATCAGCAGGGAAACTTACATGATTCAAAGATTTACAGTTCTAAAAAGTGGGTAAACAGATGTACCCAATTACTGTGACTGACTGTGCATCCTAAAAGACTGATAACAGGCAGCTTCAGCAGTCTTAGGACAATTAATGTATTTGAAAGTCCTTGATGCCTGCACCAATGCTGGGAGCATCTTTATTAGTAGCATTAGAACTTTACCTGACTGCATTTCACCTCTCCAGAGGACACACAAAATTGTCATCCTTAGTCTCTCTCTCCTTATTACGCTCTTTCTCCCATGTTTCTGACCTGTATGGATCATCACCAAAAGGGCTGGCTGATTCATGAGGACCACTGACATGTTCCAACACAACCAATTATCCCATCCAAGAAAAGTCCTTTCAGATAAGTAAAGAGGAACATCCCTCCACAGGACAAGAAAGCCTTAGTAGTTAGGACTCATGTCCAGAATTAGAAAACTCCTGCCTCAGCTCTTACTTTTCCTAACTCAAGTTAAAAACATGAAAGAACCCAAAGAAAGAACTCAAGTATTCCAAATACCCAGCCTTAAGGTTACAAACTCTTTTAGGTCTGTGACTCTAACCTCTCTTAACCTCTCTCACAACCCTTACACACACACACACTTTTTTCTTCTTTTTTTTTTGATGGTGAAAAAGTGTCCCTTTTTCATTCTGAGTTTTTCTACATGTTTTCTTCAGATCTCTAAGCAAATAGACAGATGAGGGAAACAGGACTGGTACTTTGTTAAAACTGTGACTTTAAACCACCAAAATCAGGATACATATCTGAGGCTTATTCTGTAGTTGGAAGGAGATACCAGAACACATTGGCAGAGGCATTTTTTCCTAATCAAGTAGCACATTTTCTTTTTCATTCAAAAGAGGTTCTGATTCCTATTTCTGTCACAAAACTGGTTTATGTCTTAGCTACTTAGGAGTTACAATAGTCAATACAAAACCTAAGGGAATACAATTTAATCATGTGATACCTGACGTCCTCTTCATACAAAGTTAATTAGGTTCTGTTCTACAAAGTCAATTTGAAACATTTGTCTCAATAGCATTATCTTAATTATTCCTCATCAAAATGATACCACCTCCTACTGTGAACTAACATACTTGTGTAAACAAGAAAAAAAGAAACCTTGCAGTCTTGAAGCAGGTTCCCATTTTAAAACTCTCTAGTGTAAATACTAATACAGGCATTAAGTATTCAGGAGGAATACAAATAAGAAACTCACATGTTTCACCTCTATTCCTACCTAAGACTATTTTTAACAGTAGTGCTGAAATACAGATAATTGGTTTATTTTTATATTAGCATAGTATTTTGCTTCCTGTAACAAAGAACCCAAAAGTATGAATAGCCAAGAATTCCTTACAAAAAGTAGTTTTATTCTCTACAAGCAAATTTCCCCTATCTGAGATAATCTTAATTGAAAAAAGATCAAAAGTAAAGTGTGTGGAAATGCTTTGCAACAAAGCAATTTCATTGGATATCAACTCTGAATTAAATGTATGTTTGGTAAACATGCTGTTTACAGACAGAAGTACTTCTTAATATGAGTGTGGCAAGTTGAGTCCAAAACGTTCAATACTGTTATTTAACATTCTTGACTTGTAGATTTAAAATATAGGAGATTTTCAGATATCGAAGTCTAGGTTTTGAATTTCATGTCCATGTCACACAACTGTGTAGAAAAAAATAACCTTCTGCATACAGGTGCAAAACCAAAGGAAAAGGAAGAAAAACCCAGCTAGCCTGAATCAGCAGTCTTACCAATAGCATATCCTATTTATCAATACTATATAAGTCCTGCACTCTGACTGTAGAAGTCTACACTTGGTATATATTTCAACTTTGCTACCAGCATGGTATTTGGCAAGTTGGCAAATATTTTGATTCTTGCATCCTTCTTGACAAATCATTCCGTATTAGACCCACCAGTAAAAACTGAGTGAACTCCGCGTATGTTAGGTGCCTTTTCCTATCCTTTCCAAAATGCAGCTGTACAAACTCTGAATTCCAGTTAAAAGGAATATGCTGATGAATCGTGGTCTGGCCAAAAACTTGTTTAGCATCCTCTGTGAAGAAAAGAAAAATGTTCATTTAATAATAAAATAAAATAACAACAGAGACAAACATATAAACCAATATGATATTTTGTAACAGGAAAGCAATATTGTTCATATAAATCAGTAACATATTGTAAAGCAAATCTAATGTTTTTTGTTTATCCAAATCATCACCCTCACAAATAGTTTCTGAATAATATTTTTATTTGTGAAGTTTTATACCCACATCATTTCACTAAAAGAAACTCAGATATTTCAAGTTTCAAATTCAAACAAGAAAATATTAACATTAAAAGAGAATTTATAAAAATATGACTAAAGCTAACAGATTTTCAGCATAATCTTCTCAAGCTGCTAACAATGAAAAGTTTTGTGTTAGTATAATTCAGGCTTTTGAATTTTTCCCAGAGTTCTCCATATTCAAATAAATCAGCTAGAAAAATACCATTATTTCAAGATTCACTTTTCTGGAGTTACTTACAGGAGCAGTGACAAGCAGGACAGGGGATGGGGGAAGACATGGCAGGCAGGAACAAGACTTATCACCAGCACTACGCAGACTTTAAGCCTAAATCTCTTCTACAAGGAGGGGGGCAGCATGACAAGTATGATCACACCTAAATACAAGCTTCATAGTTAGCAGTTGCAACTGGGCAACAGTTTACTACACACGTGGCAGACTGGTAATACACAGCAGTTTCTGTGAAGAAGCAACTATTTGATACACACCAAATCATACAGTAATAAGAACCACACACTTGTGGAACTAGGTTGCATATACTGTAACTAATGAAAATAGCAATGAGATCTGAGCACATACTTGTCTCAAAGGACAGTGCCCATTTCACTATGATAGTTTTGTCTCAGCCAAAAAAACATGGTAAAGATCTCCTCTGAAGACAAGCTCAAGGCCAGAGGTTCCCAGCTTCTATATGCCTTCCTAATTGCTGTATGACTCCAGCAACTCAAGCCGAGAGCCAGTTCTTGTCACCTGTGAGTTCCTGTGAACACAGAGAGACGGTTCCCAGGAGATACTCCCTACCCACAGGCTGGGCCAGGAGCTGGTCTGCTCCCTTCACACTTTGTGGGAGAAAGACCAGGAGGCCAAACCACGAGCTCCTGTCTGTCTCTGTGAGCAGCAGAGATGTAAGCCAGTTCCCAAGCATGGCTGGTGCCTGGGGTTGAGGAAATCAGCACAGCTTAGAGCTTGCCTGTGTGCGGAACAAGCTGGGAGTCACCTCACCGGAGCCAGCCTCTGCCTGCCAGGCAGGACTGGGAGCCACCTTCCAGCTCATTCCAGTGCCACAAACAAAGGTGGGAGCTGACTCCTTGAGGCAATGAGGTCATGTCTCCTGTGTACATTGAGTTCTGGCTTCTGGTTCAGTCCATGCCAGGCAGGCACAGCAGCTCTCAGACTCAGGGAAATCCACCCAGGGTGGAATCCCCACTTTTACACAAGGAAGCAGGCAAAAGTGAGAGCAAAGTGGCACAGCTGAGAGCCAGGAAGATGTCAGGAAGAGCCCTAGTAAATGAAGAATAAAGACATTTAAAAATGGTCACAAAAAGATGAAAGGGGAAGGTATCCTGCTGCACCAACCCAAAAGCCTGCAGATGGTATTACCCCCAAGAATAGCTTGTTCTAAAGCAAGAAGGCTTCACAGAGAGAGCAGAAATGAAACTGCAGACCTCTTCCCATCTCTCAACCCAGTGAGTAGTTTCAGGTTTAAAAACACAGCACCCACTGATCCCAGGAAATCAATGGTGAAAAAGCAAGTTGGATTTAACTTACAAACAGAAAGACTAACCCCAGTTAACCTCAAATTCATAAAACTCATAACTCCAAGTCCCATTGTCCTATGAGAATTTTCTCCAAGCAAAGTCAATGCCCCCAGGACAGCCCCATTGTTCATTCATATCTTAAGCTCCATCACAGCCAGCTTGGGTCTTGTCTGCCAGCATTCTCCAGGAGCAAAATTTTGCTCTCAAGGCAGTGGGAGAGAAAGTCTATTGGTTCAGGGTGAGGTCCTATCTCTCTGCTTCAAGTCTTTCATTTAGGGTGCTTCCTACTGACACCGCTCAAGGCACCTTGCCACATGTCACTGCAGATCACATTTATAAAATTCCTACTTTCTGCCAGACTTTCTTCAAAGAAGGCAACCAGCATGAAGAAGACAGCCTGTCTTGCCTGCATACAAGAGGAAATGAAGGTTGTCTCTTTCTGATAGATCATTGCTTTTCCAGAGAAATAAAAGACATTCCCAGAACATTTGTCACCCATCTCTTGCACAGAAATCAGATGCTCATTGTCTTCCTCTTTCCCTCTCATCCCACCTCCAGAATTTCCCCAGAGCAAGTCACTGATACGGTGTTGATGAGATTAGGAACAAATCATCATTTACCAAAAGCTGTGTTTGGTTGGACTCCAGATTTGCCTTTGTCAGAGAAAAAAAAGGTGCATTCTTACCTCATGCAAGGTAAGAGACAGCAGAAACTTAGCTAGTGTTAAAGGAGTCTCAAATTTGTTTTGATGGGGCAAGGCTCCACACAATCCTTACTTCAACTTGTTAACACACGAAAGCTGCAGTCTCCTTGGAATATGCCACTGTAATTCTATTTTAATTGATTATCATACATTAGCCACCTCGAATGAACAATGTATCCTGCTCCCCCAGCTCTGTGTCCTGTAATTCCTCCCTGGCTGGAATCCAAAATAAAAAAACTCAGCCTAGCTCAAGAAACTGAAACACACAATCATAGAATGGTTTGAGTTGAAAGAGACCTCAAAGATCATCTAGCTTCAACTACCCTGCCATGGGCAGGGACACCCTTCACTAGACCATGGTGATCAAAGCCTCATCCAGCCTGGCCTTGAACAATTCCAGGGATGGGGCATCCACAACTTCTCTGGGCAACTGTTCCAGTGTCTCACCACCCTCACAGTAAAGAATTTCTTCCGTATATCTAACCTAAACCTACTCCCTTTCAGTTTAAAACCATTCCCTCTTGTCCTGTCTTGTAGCCTCCCCCTTCAGTTACTGCAAGGCTGCAATTAGGTCACCCCAAAGCCTTCTCTTCTTCAGGCTGAACAATCCAAATTCTCTCCACTTTTCCTCATAGGAGAGGTTTTTGATCCCTTTAATCATGGTTTTCCTCCTCTGGACTTGCTCCAACTGGTCCATGTTCTTACTGTGCTGGGGGTCCCTGAGCTGGATGCAGTTTTCCAGGTGGGGTCTCACCAGAGCAGAGCAGAGGGGCAGAATCACCTCCCTTACCCTGCTGCCCACGCTGCTTTGGATGCAGCCCAGGACACGTTTGGCTTTCTGGGCTGGGAGTGCACATTACCAAGACATGTCCAAACATCAAGAAGTGAAAAGAATGGTAACTTCAGACTAAATACAATGTTTAATTATTGGCATTATAAGAGGCAAAGGAATGCAGAGCAATGAAAGTGAAAACCTCATCAAGTCACTTAGGAATATAGTAAAGTCTCTATCCAGGCCATTTGCATTGCCTTGTCTGTTTTAGAGATTAAAGACCACAAGCATGCCTCAGAAGTTCATGCAAGTACAAATATCACTCTTTGGCCCATGCCAAAGTGTGCACTTCATTTTTGCTATGAGTTGAAAAACACAGACTACCACATGAGTGTAGATACAGTAAGAGAACTCACACTACTTGATCTTTACACAATCATACTGTATACTGATGTCAATATGACTTGGCAAGTAATACCAGATGCTCTTCTGACAGAATGCATGTTGGATTATACAGTGCAGGCAGCTGACTGGAATATTGCCTACTGTGCTTCTACTGATTTTTTGATGGCATGAGACATAGCATCCTCTTTGCCGTTTCCTTTTTACACATACCCTGTACTTCCTTTTTGCAACCATTTCTGGTGCATGAACTCCTATACTCAGTGAACAGTGTTTTTCCTCTTTCCTCGCTAGGTCTCATCACCCTTTCATCCATCACGTCACTGACTCAAGTCTCACCTGTAGTCAGATTGCCCAATTCAGACATTAAAAACCATTCATACTCCATGAAAAATCTGAAGTGTTTTAGCTTGTGATTTAACCATCAAAAGGTATGTAATTACATACCAGAACTCACTCAAAGTTATTGCTCAGTTCTAACACTATTATCTCCTAGTCATCTAAGTCCAGTATTAAAATAAAAAGTGGACAATAAAAAAAATGTAGTTTTGCCTTAAACCTGCAGTTGGAAGTTCCGTAGCTATCCACAAGTGTCACTTAACTAAACACAGCAAAACACAGAGAAGCTGAGGTATGCTTCAGTAGCCAGGAGTATATGACTCCACTAGCCAGATTCCACATGTTTATACCTTTTTTTAAAGGAACCTGTTTCAGAGCTACAGAATAACTTGTAATGGAAAGAACATCTGGATTTCATGGAGCCCAGCGATTACTCAAAGAAGGTCCAACCTGTTGCTCAGGGCCATGGCCAGATGAGGGTCGAATTCCCCCTCATGAATTTCTAACTCAGGACCCCAGGGTAAGGGATTGTTGAAATCCCAGAGGGTCATAATCAGTGGCACAGGGTCTAGTTGGAGGATTGTCACTAATGGTGTCCCCCAAGGCTCAATACTGGGCCCAATATTGTTTAGCTTACTCATCAATGACCCGGACAAAAGGGCAGATGTCTCCTCAGTGAGTTCACTGAGGATGCAAAGCTGGGAGGAGTGGTCAATACCCTGAGTGCTGTGCAGCCCTTCAGAGGGACCTCGACAGGTTGGAGAGATGGGCAGAGAACAAGAGTATGAAATTCAGCAAAAGCAAACGTGGGGTCCTGCACCTGGGGAGGAAAAACCCCATGCAGCAGCACAGGCTGGGGGCCGACCTGCTGAGAAGCAGCTCTGAGGAGAAGGACCTGGGGGTCTTGGTGGACAACTAGCTATCCATGAGCCAGTGGTGCCCCTGTGGCCAAAAAGGCCAATAGTGTCCTGGGGTGCATTGGGAAAAGCATTGCCAGCAGGTCGAGGGAGATGATCCTGATCCTCTTCTACTCAGCCCCACTGATGCCACACATGGGATACTGTGTCCAGTTCTGGGCTGCTCAGTACAAGAAAGATATGGAGCTGCTGGAGCAGGTCCAGTGGAGGGCTACAAGGATGATTAGGAGACTGGAGCATCTTTTTCACAAGGAAAAGCTGAGGGAGCTGGGCCTGTTCACACTCAAGAAGAGGTAACTGAGAGGAGATCTCATTAATATGTATAAAGACCTAAAAGGGGGCATGCCTAGAGAATGGACCAGACTCTTCTCAGTGGTGCCAAGCAACAGGACCAGAGGCAATGGGCAGAAATTGATGCACAGGAAGTTCCACCTGAATATAAGGAAGACCTTCTTTACTGTGTGGGTGTCTGAGCACTGAAGCAGATTGCCCAGAGAGGCTGTGGAGTCTCCCTCACTGGAGATACTCAAGAACGATCTGGACATAATCCCGTGCCACGTGCTCTGGGTTGACCCTGCTTGAGCAGAAAGGTTGGACCAGATGACCCAGTGTGGTCCCTTCCAACCTGACCCAATCTGTGATTCCATGTGTACCTCCAAAAACAGATTGCACAGCCTCTCTGGGCAACTGTGCTTTGGTCCTAAACAAGTATTTAATCAAAATATCTGATAAATGGAAGCTTTAAAATCCATTTCAGAACACTGTTTTAACTGTTTTAGTTTTAAAAAGGCAAAATGTTAATGCTTCAATGTCAAGAGCCATAATAGCACAAAATAAATCTAAAGCTAGCATAAGATACAACCATTTGTGTGGTTGCATTGTTTGAACCAGAGCTGTAGGAACGCAAAACAAACAACAGGTTGAAGATTTTAAATATTCATTTTCAGAAATCCATGCTGTCACTTTTATCAATCTTTAAAAAAAATTCCACTTTGAAACTCAATTTTAAAATAAATTGCAAGGTTCTACAACAAATAATTGTTTGTCCCTGCACGATCTCTAACTAAAAAATAGCTACCTTGTCATTCGTTTCTGATCACTGCATGAAAGAGTTGTTTTATTTTCCCTCCAGGTGAACTGCCTGCTGATTTACAGTGGGGATTTTTGGTCCTTTAAATCCTGGGGACCTTCTTCTCTGCAGTGTACTGATCTGTATGTTTAAATGCTTATTGTACAACCAAGCATGCTGCATTCACATTTTCATTCCTGTGAGTCCATTCCATTTACATTCCTATGACATTCCATTTCCTGTGATTAAACAGTAAAATAGAAATAAAGCATGCTTTGGAATAACTATAGACACTCTTGACAGAACAAGGATCACCAATATTTCCCAAGTGAAATCTGGATTTATAAATCTTAGATTTTAAAAGGAAAAAACTGAAAGTCATTATTCCACTGTATTTTACATCTATATATGCTATTCCTTTACACAATTAAATTATCTGAACATAGTATAGAAAACCTGTACCAAAGCCCTTGAGAAAAAATGAGATTACCCTGGTGATATTTGTAATAGCATCTTCTGCAAAGAACATGAACTACCTCCTGCAAAGAAGGAAACAATTTTGTTCTAATGAGAGTAGCTGTTTCAATACCATGACTAGGAAAACACAGCACCTTATCAACTACCTGACCTAAAGTTCAGAGATGGGGACAGAATGATTTTCACAGGCTTTGGCCCCACTGACCACTTGAAACAATTCCACGTTTTCCATAAGCTTCATGATCCTGAGTACACCACCAGGTTCTACAACTTCTTTCCCGTGACCCATGTACAAGCATTAAGAATACTGGCCCAGGCATAACACTGCAGGAGAAAGAGCTGGGAGAAGCCTGATCTCAGGTCCTTAATCTCTCTTGATGAGGCTTGTTGTAAGGATGCCTGCACCTCAGCAACCCCAACCCCCTGACTTAACTTCCCAGCCTTATCTTGGACCTGCCTCATCCCTATGGACTTGTCTGGCTGACCCTAGTCACTGTCATCAGACCTGCTCTTCTGTCCATGCTCAGGTAGTGTGGGACTGCACCCCTAGTTAGTGAGAGCTGTGCCCAGGTCCCAGCCTCCTGGCACCCTCACTCACATCAGGGTTGTCTGTCTGGTGGAGCAGCCAGCTCCTGCTGCTCCTGAACACATAAAAATCACAGAATAATCAAATATCCTGAGTTGGATGGGACCCACAATGATCACTGAAGTCCATCTCCTAGCCCTGCACGGAGCAACCCCAAGAGTCACACCCTCTGCCTGAGAGCAATTGTTCAAATACTTCTTGAACTCTGTCAGGCTTGGTGCTGTGACCACTTCCCTGGAGAAGTCTAACTACCCTCTGGGTGAAGAACCTTTTTCTACTATCTAACTTACATCTCCCCTAACACAGCTTCATGCCATTTCCTTGGTTCCTATGGTGCTCCAGCTCAGGGCACTGAGACTCCCTTAGCCCATCATCCATGCTGAAGACAATGGCAAAGAAAGCATTCAACATCTCTGCCTTGTTTTCCATTTAACCCCACTTATGTAGAAGAGGAACAAAACTGGAAATATAAGCATTACAACCATCTTCTTCATCTCTCTGCTGCTTTGTTAAGGAAAAAGTTGAAATATTTTTACAGTGGCCATGCAGTAAATTGAATACCATGTTGGAATAGTTTGATTACTAAGGACAGCAAAGGAAAGGTACTCACCCCTCCAACTTCCCTCAACAAAGCAATAAGAGCAGGAAGGGCTGTCACAGACACTTTTTTCCACAGGTTAGAAGCCCTGAAATAATAAACTATTGCTGTATTTTCATTTCCTCTTAATTTCTTACAAAACATGGACCCCAACCTATTTTGCAATTGTGAATTAAAAAAAAAAAAAAAAAAAAAGACATTAAATTAGGTTATTTCTCTCTTAAAATATTACAAAGAAAGTATCTGGTAGCATACTCAAAGTGAAGCTGGCAGAGTAGAAATGGAGCACATAACTTGAAGATAATGGGAGTGTATTACATGACTCAAGAAGGGGGGTGGCTTGAAAAAAGACAGCAGCTCAGGTCAGAGGAATTTATCTTACTCTATCCTGTTGTATCACTACCATTTTAAAAAAGATTTATTCAAAAGAGTGCAAAATCCTGCCTTAGTGCACCTGATCCATTTAGATTAGGAACAGTTTCACCTGCACCTGAAAAATGCAGCTACACATATATACTTACATATAAATACTTGAAAACCCCAGAATTCACTTCTTTTGATAACATTGCATGTAAGTGGTAGTTTATTTTTTCATATGACTAGTTCCTCTAAATACAGAGAAAATTCCCAGAGACAAAATTTAACTCAAATAATAAAAAATGTAATTTTAATCAATCTAATTATGTTGAGCTAGTCCAACTGTGGACTAGTGCAGAACTGTAATGGACAAGAAGGAGGTTTTGCTGCTTAATATAAGCCAGCGTTGCTTGTATGTAACCAAAGCTAAATATCAAATTCAATACCCCATGTGGGCAAATAAAGTCATCATTTGCACTCATTTCTGTTATCTCTATAATGAAGATGTAAAAATACAGGACTTTCAAGATTCCAGACTGAATCAACACCTTTTTTTTAATACTGGCAGGGGCTAATTTCACAGTAGTTGTCCAGGAATAAAAAATTTATTTCAGAATTCACATCTTTGTTTCCTATAGCAATTCAATATACCAACCAAAGTGATAAAAGCAAACTCCTGGCTCAAAGAAATAATCCTAAACTTTACACTTTACTTTCCAGCATAGACTTGAGTGCTCTGTGTCTTCAACAGCTATTTTGCTTAGATAGATAATATTTAAAAAAAAAAAAAAAAATCACTTTCTTGCAAAGCATTAACATACATTTTCCCTCACTTAAATACTTCAATTTCAAATACACCACAAAATGTACTCCCACAACAGTACTGTTTTAGTATAAAACTATTTTAGTTCAATTAAAATGTCTAACTATCTACCCTCAAACCTATCTAAACTGTAATTTTCACTTTGAGCACTTCCAACATGTTCTCAGTTTTGTTTTCTTTTATCAGCTTATCAAAGCAGGTCCTGAATTCCAAATGTTAGGAAAAAATAGTCATTAACTGCTAGGTAACAGCAGATTTTCCAATTTAGAAAACTAAAGTATACACACCACAAAAATATGTGTATTTTGCTATCTGAAATTTCATATTAAAATCTGTAATAACAAAACACTTTCCTGGCTCTTAGGATCTGCTAAGGTTTTTACCTTCTAATCTGCAATTCCAGGCCAATTTGAAAATGGGATGGGGAAAAATCTTAATAAACAAGCTTAAAGATATACTGCTCCTGCCACAGTTTAAAGTATGTTCTGTTGTGGAAGCTTTTGGTTCCTCCCCAAATGCTGCCTAGTAATCATGTTGGGCTTTTTTTTCCAACAGGATATACAGATGGCTAACCCTCAGCTTACCAAACAGTTACTCCATTAACTAAAGAGTGACCTCATACAGTTGAAATTTACTCTCAAATTGGCATGTTCCCACCTTTTCCACACCTATTTTTTTTCTTTTTAAGTAGCATGAAGTAGCAGCAGAAAGCACAATATTTTAGCCATCTGAGCATGTAGTATTCTTGAATTATCCCACCAACTGGAAGCACTCTCTGTTATCTCGGTCTTGTAAAATTGGAGTCGTTACAGTCAATCGTGCAAATCTACAGTTGGCCTTTCATAAAAAGAGGATTTTTGACCCACTTGAACTGGAACAGCTTCTGAGCAGTTCTTCAGATCTCTGACAAGATACCATACAACACATACATGCCAATCTGATATTCCCATGTATTTACATTCAGTTGTTGAAAAACATTGCTCATAAGTCACTTTAAAAGTTCCAAAAATCAGTGTACTTCTTCTTGTAATAAAAGCTGATCATTAAAGAAGTGCAATAAAGTTCCACATATATCAAAAAATGGATGCCCTCACAATGCTTTTTCACCTCCAGATAACATAACATCTGGAACCCATCAATGAGAACTAAAAGCTTATGATACTTGTTGGGTTGCCCTTAGAAAATGTATTGGTTAACTCGGCACACCCTCAGGCATTAAAAAAGACTGTGACAGCCCCAATGGAGTGCCAGCATCCTTAGAGGCAGCCACAGCGGGGCAGAGAAGCAGGAGGCTGGAGTCATCCACCAGAATTGATCACTTCTGTTCAGATGTGAACCCCATCCATTTTGTGGTTGGAAAAAGCAACAAAGGCTGTACAGAACCTGTTGTACACAGAAGTGAGATGAAAACCAGTATTGGTAAATAAATATCTATGAGATGGTTTAAGTAAACTTTAAAAAAGACAACAACCAAACAGATCCCCCAAAAGGCTCACAGCAAACCATAAAGTCCAGTACAAATCCTAACAAAAAGTCAAGCATGCATTCTCTTTCAGGAGAGAGACACCAATTACTGAATGTAATTCATTGCCCAAGCTAAACTTTTCAGCAAGATCAGAGCAGTCTCACAGATTAATTTCACATTAATGAAAACATTATCACACAGAACATGCTTGTACCTGCATGATTTTTCCCAACCAAAAAGACCCATGATAAGCTTCAACTACACAAACCTGCTGATACTGTTTTCTTTTTTATCCTCTTACCTTCCTCCTGCTCTGGTTGTTTCTGCTCTTGTCACTTCTAAAAACTACTAATTCACTTCCTCATGACATATCCCTACAGCATCGCACTCAACTTGGCCCTAATTTTTGACTGAACTACTTGTGCATTTTTGTTACCTGTGCGAAACATTGAAAATACCACCAAAAAAAAGCAGGCTCTTTCCGAAAGTACAATCACCCTCAGCAAGTTAAGACTCTGGATTCAAACTTGTCTGCTTCTTCTGTCTCCGCTGTGCGTAAAGGGGAATAACATGAATTTACACATGGAATATTACATAATTTGCTTACTTAAAAGGTTTTCAGAAATTTTCCAGAATGGAATCCGTTAAAAATATTTCTACTTGCACTGTGAGTATCCGTAATTTGAGTTCATTGGCAACAGCCTTACATTTCTTTATTACCTTTCCTGGCCTCATTAGAAGTGAGCAACAAAATGCCATCACCTCAAGTTTGAAAAGTACTAGGTCCCATGTCGGCATAAAATATAAATTTACCCCTCTTGCCCTGAGTAATAATAATAATTTAAAAACCTGGATCACTTTCACCAAGGTAAACAGCACAATTTGCTAACAAAAACAGAATATCACTTCTGTTTTCTCCATACAAGGCAGCTGGGGGATGACGCATGTGACATGCACAGAGAGGCTGATGGATCAGGGTTTTCTTAGCCTGGAGAAGGGAGATATAAAGAAGGACCTCATTATCTATAGCTACTAAACGGGAGGGTGAAGGGAAGACAGATATGCACAGTGGAAGGACAAGAGGCACTGGATGCAAGCTGGAACACTGGCAATCCCAAGCAGGCCTCAGGAATTCACTTTTCTCCTCTAACAGTGATCAAACACTGGAAGATATTTGTTCACAGAGGCTTTAGAGTCTCCAGTCTCAGAGATTATTTAAAATATTGATTAGATATTGCCCCCAGAGCAACTGGTCTTAATGCTGGTGCTCCAAGGGTTTGAACCAGATGGCTGTCGCAGTCCCTTCCAATCTGAATTGTTTGATGATTCTCTTACCAACCCCAACAAATCAACAGAACAAAACCAACAACAAAGAACACACTGAAACACTGAATTTCAGTTCTGGATTATTTAGAAAACTCAATTGCATTTTCTAGACCAAATGAAACCCAACAGTGTAATAGGACAAAGACTCCTTATATTTAGAATGACAGATTCACTTAGTATCTCAACAGGCTCTGTTTTACTTAAGATGCCTGCATCAAAGTCTGCCTGGTTACATAATATTTTAGTTAAAAAGAAAAAACAAAACAAAAACTTGCCAAGTTGACATATGTCTAGGAATGAAATTCTCAAAAAATAGCCTGAGAGGATTTCAAACATTGTTTTGAAGAAAATAAATATACTAACAAGTCTATTTTACATCCTCTTGTAATTAAAACTGGCAATTATTTGTGCAAAAACCAGTACAAATAACAAAAAACATCAGAGACTAAACAGATTTTGCATTTGTAATGTTGCCACTGGCATCATCATATCTAGGCAGCTGTCATTTATAAACCAATACATGTTCTACTGTATAGGTGAAGCTGTGATGTGTCAGCTATCACATCACTAGCTACAACTAGTTTTGAGGCAATTTGAACCAGCAATGGAAACATCACTGATAAATACTGAATACTGCAGTTTATAAGAGATCAAAGCCGACAGCTCCAGCAATTTATTTTGGTGGTCCAGATTCAGCTTTTGCTTGCTTTACATGGTGTCCAGTGTATAAGGCTGAGCATCACTATGCTAGGTGTTGTGCAAGAGATAAAAAGAATTACAGGCTTCATAAGAATCAAGTCATACCAGCAATTACAGTGCAAAGTATAAAACAAGTAATCCTCTGTAACAAAAGCAAGCACTACATCACACAATCAGAACCTAATTCTTTGGTCATGAAAGCAATTATGAAACTCTTATAATAATTTTTTGTGTATTGAGAAACTACTAGAGCGTCATCATAGAGGAAAAAATTCTGAAGCTCATCACAATAGCTGTGTAGCTATTTAAACCTCTGTTAAGAGCTGTGTCCTTTTAGAAAGTTTATAAACAGGTATTCAGGTAATTCAAGTATGAGGTATCAGCAAACAGGAGCACTTAGTAAGACGTATCCTTAATTAATGTGTTTATCTAAGAACTGTACTAATATAATTAATAACAGAAGCAGAGACCCACAATAGTTGCGTCTGCATGCCAATAAAGCCTTGTTTAGAGACAAAAGCAAAATACAATGTTCAAATCTGCAGCTGATACACTTAACAAACAAAAATCTGGGGGTTGGGTTCCCAATTCCCTTCATGTTTTTGCTGGCTTTGGGGGGAGGTTGTTTTACTTCTTTCTTTTTCTTAATTAAAGGACTGACATTTTACAGCATACTCGTATTTCTCAAAGCAGCACAGCACAGCATCCATTTTGAAACAGCTTCAGATTGAATTAGAGGATCTCTAAAAAAGAAAACCAAAACCATAAAAACACACACTATACCACAGCTCCATTTCATTAAGTACAAGAACAAGAATTTCTGTCTGGTGGGTAATTCTACTTTAATACAAATCAGAATTAAAATCTTTAAAGTAGGTTGAATAATGGTTGGCAGTATAGACTCGGACAACCATAACTCTTAGTGTGCCTTTCGTTCTCTCTTAGCAAAATCAACATGGACAATACTTACTTTGCCCTTCACTAGGGCTTGTGAGAACTGGTATCAGAAAAGGGAAGTTCCAGTTCCTGGATATCACTGCTGTGTTATTCATAGCTCAGAACTATTAGGTTCCATCATTTAATTTACCCACCCAAAATTAAAGATGAAGGTTATGATAACTTCGTTTTTAAACACTTTTTTACCCAGCCATCTCACCTTTTTTTAAATGCCATCTAGTAAAGAATTTCAAAGGGCTCTGCTTCTTTAATGAGGCATTAAAATACAGTCATACGACAAAAAAGCAACTCTACTAAGTCTCTTAAACCCCTGGACTTACATTATCAGCTTTTATGTGCCTGTCAACACTCAACAGTAAGAAGCAATGGTTTGCTCTTTGCCTTGAATTTAAAAGCCAGCTAAACTTCCTCTCACGTTCCTGCTGAGAGCTTTAACTCCTTCCAAGCTGTCAAAGCTTTGACACTTCAGCAGAAAGTAAATCTACAACATGATGCAACAGCCAGGTGTAGTCTCAATCCGCCACTAGTTACCAATTTACTAGTGGCCATTTAATTCACCTCAAAAAGCAATAAACTTCAAATACTACCCCACAATGTACCCAAAGTGCTTGCACATCAGTTCTTTTAAATAGGTAATAGTTCTGTCAAAGAACCAGGTACAGTTAACTTGCAACTTGAAAGAAATGAAACATTTAAAATTGTACAGATGTCAACATACAGCCAAAATGCAAATACATTTCCAGCCCAGAAGCTAAAGTAACAGTGCAGCATTTTTCAAAAAAAGTAAGTGCAGTGTTAAACTGGAACTTCTTTACCCAGAACATTTCTCTGAATATCCGCAGCTTGGATCTCACATTCAGTGTAAAAGTTCATTGACATAAAACCCATTAATAATTTGTTTAACAAAGATGCCAAGCCAAGTGCACCTCTGGAAGAGCAAGATTTCGATGGATTTGCATGGTAGAAAATGTGAAGTTCATCGCTGGAAAGCCCTATATTCTGTTTGGTATAAGCTAAAATATTTGTATCATTACTTTAGTGTACAGAAAAACAATGACTGCACAGATAACCCATGCTGTTTCTTTACAACAATAAAATGAGGTACAGACTTAAAATGAGATCCTTGAGGTACTACACCTAACAGCAGTATACTGAAAAATTATCCTTTACCTTTTCTTCTGTTCCTTTCACACTGTAATTCCGCAGTATACAAAACCCCTATTTAAGTCTCCTAACCTTGATAAAGACTTGATACCACTCTCATTCAAGTGAATGGAAAAAGATCTCATAATTAACCTCAAAGACACATGACTAAGGCACTGAGTGGCAAAGTTAAAAGACAGTATTTTAATAATATATTTATGAAACTGTTAGGTTTGTTCATAATAGCAGGAAAATAAAACTTTTTTCTTAGGATAGAAAATAAGGAACTAACTTTGTCCAAAGGTCAATCATTTCAAAATGCACAGCACTGCGACAGCTCTTCCATCCTCCCCAGTCCAGGCATTTGCTGGGGTGGTAGCCTCAAAGTACTATACAGAAGTTACAAATACATTTATGGTTCTAAAAGGGAAGATGAAGGAATTAAACAAAAGTTGTCTGAGGTTCTGCCAATGTTGGCATATCTCCTCTTTCAAATACCTTAAATACAGTCTGGCATGGGATTTTCTCTCATCACTAGAAGGACTTCAATGGACTTCAAATGCCAAACAAATCCTTTGACTCACTGTGTCAAACCCCAAGGGAAACATTTGACAGTTGGAAAAATAGGAACAAGAATGCCAAGAGTTAAAAAGTTAAGTCAGACTGATTCAGCATTCAGATCAAACGATTGCAATTCTTCCTAGATTATTAATGAGTGCTCCAAGCAACCGGAGGCTCTGACACAGACAAGAACCTGCACATCACAGGCATTCCAGGAACCCTGGTCTACCTTCACCGGAACACAACCCAAGCAAAATATGGACTCCCTCCTGTTTTAAAAGCATGGCATTTCTCACTGCCTCTCTGTCCATATACATGCACAAAAATGTTAGGCACAAAATACTTCCTTCATCAAAGTTATGCTCTGCAGAATTTTTTTCTGAAATTCCTGCAGATCTTTTAGCATCTGTAGTAACTTCTAAAATACTGCACACAAAAAGCACATCTTTCACAACCTAACAGACTACCAAAATAATTAAAAATAGACACAAGAAGAGACAGCAAGTCTTCTCACCAGCTGCAACTTCAAATACAGATTTTTGGAGATGACAGAAGGAATACAATGATGCTTCAAGCAATGGTTACAGAATCTTGTTAGTTCCAATGGAAAGAGAAGTGCTTTTTAAACTGAGCATAACCTATTTGTGGGAAATACTAGTAAAAGGCATGGATGTGTGTCCCATACGTTTCAGAAGGACAAAGAGTCAATGTCATCAAATTTTCTGTTTACTTAAAACTGTTAAACAACCAATCAATAAAACTTGATATATAGGAACAACCACGTCCAAATGTAGGAGACTAGAAATAGCAATTTTATCCAGTGTAAGTACTCAGCAATAAATTTCCCTGTAATTTTTAAAGTGCAAGCTCAATATCAGATATTAGCATAAACTGCTAAATTCTGAATCCTTCTTTCACATGGAATGGCCCTTATCATCAGGCATGTGGCAGATAGTCCTGCAGACATCAAAAGCAGTCTCTAGGGTATCTAGAAGTAAACAGCTCCCTCAACCAAGTTTTAAACTGGCCTGAGTATATGTCATTATCAGTTCAAGTATCACACTTCCAATGCACAGCTGAATTTTCTGGGGGAGGGAACTGCAGAGGGCATGTAATAATTAATTGATTACTGTAAAATCTCACAGAACACAGTTTTAAGCCTTAAAAGTCGGCCACTTTGAAATATAGCCAATTTAAACAAAAAATAATTCAGGGTAATTTCAAAGCAAACATTCACCCAGGTCTTCTGGCAACGTTATTGCGGTTTTACAATCATTGCCTATAGTCACCTTTCACTGCTGTTCTGGACCCGCACAAGCATGTTGTGGAAGAGAAAAAGAGAGGTGACCAGTACTCCAGAGAAAACCATGACAATGATGATGACCTTGGCTTCATCTGTGCACATCTGTGCACATCTGTGCATTTCTGTGTGCACATTTCTGTGCACACAGAAATGATTATCAAAGTTCAGACATAAAGTTGCTTCGCATTAGTGTAGTTCCACTACCAATCACTGTCTCCTACTGTAACAGAAGGTGAAACAGATTTTGGCATAGGTACGGATTTTTACATTAAGAATGCACACTTAAGAATGTCTTACCAAAAGTAACTTCTCCTTTGCCAGTCTTGTCAAACAGCTGAAAGGCTACTATGAACAATGCATCTGGAGCACACAGGACTGATTCAAATGCCACAAACTCTTGAAAGGATATCAACCTAAGGGATGAAGGAAAAAGCAATAGCTATGAAACCAACTTGCTTGCAGAAAACTGAAATACCATATAATATTGATTATACAAAAGAAGTAAGATCATAACCAAAATGTGTTCAAAGTGTATTCAATAGGGATTAAAATTTATCCTAAAATGCCCTATCCCCAATGCTGTCAGAAGGCCTTTATATCACTAAAAGGATATGTCTGTTGAACAAGGAATTATTCCTCTCGACAAGTCACAACAGAACATAAAATAAGCAAAAACACTCAGTGTGGCTACTCACCTCAGCTTTAATGTCTAACTGAAGTGCCCTCTGGGGGAGCCTACCTCCCTCCACTGGCAAGAGAGAGTCAATAAAGACATTAGTAACTTCACTCAAGACTCAGCACTTTTGGAAAGCAAATCCATTCAAGACCTACATGCTGCCACTCACTTCAGAAGGAACTGATCAGAATGTGTTATCTGCTTGCTAGCAACTTATTAGTCCTCCATCACAGCCCTCCAGTCCTGCATGTTGAGTCACAAATTTCAATCAGTAGTCTGCATGTTCTTCCTCAGCCCAAGAGCAATTTATTCAAATTCATCATTACAGCCAGGTTCTCAACGTGCTAGCACTGTAACAGGGCATAGATAAAAACAGAGTTGTTGGACAACTTGGCATTGTTTCCAGCAGTGGGTTTGATACAGCAAAGACCTTGAGCATTCTGATTTCTCTGTGTCACACCCAAGAGTTCAAATGGAGATCAAACACCTATTCTTAAAGAGGCAAAGGCCAACTATTCTTCTGTTTTGCTGCTTCTTCAATGTCTAGGTTGTAGAGTTTAAAATTGTCTTCAAATATGTCGCGGCAGGGCCTGCTGGCAGTCTGGGATACTTTAGATTGCTGTCTCTCAGGCTGCTTTACGTCAGTGTAGTAGGCGCGTAGCTTTAATGGGTTCGCGTGGCAGCAGCTAGGGAACAATGATTATTTCTGAGAAGCACAAAATTCAGTGTATCCAATATCAAGAAACACACATAAACCCAAGGGATTCTAACCAATGGAAACTAACTATATCCTTAGGACTTTGATTCCAAATGACACTGCAGCCAGTTTAATGAAAACTTTTACTCAATATGCAATAACAGGAAGAACTAAGATTTTGAATAAGTTGAAAAAGACTTTTTTTCCATCAGGTTATGACGACCCATGACTACATAACAATCTCCAGCCACCTGTTTCATGGGAATTCAGAGAATCAGAGAATATGCTGAGGCGGAAGGGGCCCATCAGTATGACGGAGTCCAACTCCTGGCCCTGCACAGGACCATCCCCAACAGACACACCATGTCTTTCTTGAGCATTGTCTTTCCTGAACTCAGATAGGGTAGGTGCTGTGACCACTCCCCTGGGAAGCCTGTTCCAGTATCCAACCATACTCCGAGTGAAAAACCTTTTCCTAATATCCAACCTAAACCTACTCCAACTCAGCTCCATGCTGTTTCCTTGAATTCTGACATTGGTCACAAGAGTGAAGACTTTGGTACTTGTCCCTCCTCCTCCCCTCACGAGGAAGTTATAACTGCAATGAGTTCTCCACTCAGTCTCCTCCAGGCTGAACAGACCAAGTGACTTGAGCCGCTCCTCATACAGCTTCTCCTCCAGACCCTCCACCATCTTCACAGCCCTCCTTTGGAGACTCTCTAATAATTTCATATCTTTTGTATATTATAGTGCCCAAAACTGCACACAGGACTCGAGGTGAGGTTGCCCCAGTGCAGAGCGGAGCAGGACAATCCCCTCCCTTGCCTGGCTGGTGATGCTCTGTCTGATGGCCCCCAGGACAGGGTTGCCCCCTCTGGCTGCCAGGGCACTGCTGACTCATTTTCAACTTTCCGTCGACCAGGACCCTCAGGTCTCTTTTCACAACACTGGTCTCCAGCCTCTCATTCCCAGTCTGTATGCAAACCCAGGGTTGCCCCATCCCAGGTGCAGAATCCTGCACGTGCCCTTGTTAAACTTCATACAGTTGGTGATTGCCCATCTCTCTAATTTGTTGAGGTGTCTCTGCAAGGCCTCTCTGCCCTCGAGGGAGTTGACAGTTGGCAAACTTACTTAGTATCTCTGTAAGTCCTGCATCCAGGTCGCATATAAAGATGTTGAAGAGCACAGAGCCAAGGAAGTGCCCTGCAGAACCCCACTAGTGACAGCTCACCAGCCTGATGTCACCCTGTTCACTGTAATCCTTTGTGCCTGACCTGTAAGCCAGCTGCTCACCCATGATTAACACGTCTATTCAGCTGTGTGCCGGACATTTTGTCTGGAAGGACACTATGAGAGACAGAATCAAAAGCTCTGCTGAAGTCTAAAAAGATTGTATCTACTGTCTTTCCTAGTTCAACACTAGAAGAGTGCTTGCTGCATATCAGCAGCCAAACACCCACAGGCAACAGAAGCAGACTTCCATGAAGAACATAAAAACATGAGAAGATGAATAAAAGAGGACATTATTTTAAAAAAGCATGGCACAGAAAAGGCCTAAAAGCTTATGTACATTACTTCCCTCAACAGAAATGCAATAAATAAAAGAAATGTAGAGGGTGAAATGGCCTAACAAATAATTAACTCTTGGAACTTGCCACCGTAAGTTAAAACATAGTGCAAGAAGTAAATAAAAGGAAACCTGCTCAGGTATTCTTAAGACTAAACTCACAATTGATGATGCCAGCAAATATATAAGAATGCCTTAAGCTTTACTGGCAAAGAAGCCCATGACTTGTTATATATGCACGTTAGCACACGAGCAATCCATGAGTCCTTTAAACTCTTTGGGAGCTCTCAGTACTCCCAACTGTTAGAAACAGACTACACAGATACTCCATCTTTAAAAGGAAGAACATTTCCATCACTTTTTAGGCAAAAGAATTTTTTTCAAAGTAACATTTCCTTCAATTTTAAACAAATCTATCACAACCTATAAAAGGTTGCATTTATGTATATTTACTGTTACAATGTGACTTACTGGCTATAAAATGTCACTATTATTCATATTATTGGTAGCATACCTGACAGAAATGTGAACAGATCCAAAGCACGGAGTTCTGTCCCAAAGATTATAATACACACACACACATAAAGAACAAAAAAGACAGCAGGTGACAAGACTCTAGAATAGGATTGTTTTGAATTATAAATGTAAAATCTCTGTCAACACCATTTAGGTAAAGCTGCTTTTTGTGTGAAACAACAACCTGCACATGTCCTTACCAACAGATCACGATATAGTGATGAGAGCACAGAAAAGAAATACTGCACCTATCCCAGCAGAATCACAGCACCATGTTAAGAACATATTCTATGTTACTAGGCCTGGGTTTGACTAAAACTCCATGTATTAACAATGCTATGAGGTTTTATATTGGTAGAAACATTCTTTTTCAGTACTTGGAAGCAATAACCCCCCTAATAAGTCAGAGATAGATGCTTAAAATAACCCTATATGCATTTTTTAAAACAATTATTCATAGTACCAGGAAGATTAAAAGTGTACAAATTGCGTAGTTCTAGCCAGATTGTTAAAGAAGAGACATTAATATCTGCTGTGCCAGCTGAATTCAAATTAACCCAATTTTTACATGTTAATTAAACCAGCTATTTTCTTCTTATTGTATTTTTGCTCCCTAAGTAGACTAGCCTGCTAGTGATTCCCAACAGATCTATTCTAACAACGACGTATTCATTTACTTCTATTATGACCATACAATACAGTAACTGAGCAGTAATTTTTCAGTCAATTACACGTGTGATTCTTAATGCTTAAAGATGCTGAAATAATGTGTACTACATAGCCATATGCTCACTTCTCTATACTGCACAAGGGTAGTTGCCTGGGTAACACGTTTTCTCTCCAGTTTAGCATCACCCTTTTGGGTTTAGCATAACCCTTCACTGAATATCATTAGGTGTCATTAAACAGCACATATTAACATGGACTTCAATATACTACTTAAGAGTTATTTTATCTACCTAAACAAGTAGTCATTTACGTTACAAAAGCAGAGAAAAACCTAGTGATTTTAACAGCACAAGCAGAGGAAGCTGAAATGTTTACAAAATTTATTTCAGTTTTGAAGATATTTCACCCAAATAAGTCAAAGTCTTCCTTCACCTTCACATCCTCATTATCAGTGCCAATACTGCGCAATTTATTCTGGAAGGCTCAAATCTTGATATTTCAAAAGCATCCACATACAAGAGCAACAGTCCAAACACAACAATTGAGTATGGTGCAGCAAAACCACTATTTACTACTCTCTCCTTTCTTCCATGTCCACACTCATGGTATCTGGACACCCCACAGACATGATGCATTCCCACCAGAGAAAGTCTGCATGTAGCCTTGCAAAGAAAAAAAGCCATTACCTGCTGTAATAATACATACAAATGCAATGATGAAGAGGTTTTCTTCAGAAATCAATGCAGATGTTTTTACTGTATCAGCAATTTAAACATGGTAACATAATGGGACACAAATTGAAGCTACATCTATTATTTTACACTGCAAGCTAGGTAAACTAAGTATAGTGTAAATTGGTGCATTAGAGGATAAATTTATATCCAATAATAATGGAAAATGCTGGCATTTCCAAGTGTTATTTTTGAATACTTTGTCCTTTCTAAAAATAAAGCATATAGTATTTCTCAGTAAAGTATTAGTTACTACAGTCCAAACAGAGACGTGCAGTAAATACTTATTTTGTTAGGCAGATGCTTAAAAGTACAACAAAGAACTGAAAAATGATATTACAGTAGGCAGGATGGAAAATGCCTGGCCTGTTGCTGATAGGCCTTGAGAAAGCTACTGTATTTTGGGGAAATTTCTGATCCAGCTGAGGCCAAATGAAGCCCTTTTTTTTTTTTTTTTTTTTTGACTAAGATTAGTAGTGAAAGGCTTAAGGCCAGGAATCAGGCTCTTCTATCTATTTCATACAAACAACAACCATGCAATATAACACTTACTAAAATCTGTGTTATTACCAATCGACTACTTTGAAAGGTTTGTCTGGTCATCAGCAAGAAAAGTATTTCCTTTTCTTAGAGGAAACCTTAAAAACACGCCTCCATAAGAGAACAGCAGGAAAGCCCACCATCAAATAAACCTCTACCCTGGCTTAAGATGGAGGCAAAACTTGCTCCCATGGCAACAGATATTCATTGAACAACAGAGTATGCCTTAAGAGGTCTTGTACCTTTGTCAAAACAACAGCAGCTCATGCAGACTTTCAAATCCTTAATCTCTGGCAATGAAGGAATTGGGCTAGACTTACATGAGATTTTGTACAGTTAACCACTGTGAGATTTTATGTAAGAGCTACGGTTCTTTTCATTTCACACTCAGAACTTCTTCAGCTTTTGGGTAAGCAACTCTTTGCCCAGCTACATGGCCTGCTCATGAGTCAGAAGCTCTTGTGCTGTTTGCCTTTCAGCTGTGCGACTTACCCACGTTAGTATTTCACACTGATTACACTTGGTATGTATACCTAACTTGTCACCAAAATCAGAAATATTAAAAAGCACTCTAAAGAATGCTAGGAACAACGCTGGTGGAGGCTCAGACCCTTTTACTGACAAGTGGTCATTCACCAGTCATGAACAAGAGCTGCTTCTTCAGAGCACACGAGGGATCCAAGACAGTGGATAAATGCTTCTGGAAACATCCAAGCAGTATTTTCAGATCTGCACTACTTTAAGTCACTAACACTGCAACAAAATTAACTTGTCATTGCTCTTGCAAGATACCTTCTATTTTATAATAGAAATAATGTTAAATTACTGAACAGACTCTCATGACCTTAAACACGTCTCTAAACACTGACAAGCCTATTAAAAATGAACACTAACAAAAGCAGTTTTGTGCTTCACTGTAAAACTGGGAGCTCTGGACTGTCAAGTTGGCAGTAGTCAGTAGAAGACCAATAGGTCCGGTTGCCACCTCTAGGAGATTTCATGACAGGAACCAAAAGGCAGCTGACCCTTGCCTTAGGTGATCACTCTGCAAATTACTTTACACACCAGGAGAACAAGGTACAAATGCTGGGCCACAAAGCAAAAAAATGCTACAATGCCACGTTAGAGAGATAGGTGCTAATCACTTTCTGAACTTTCTCCATTCGTTCACATATTACTGTAGCAGCTAAACAAGAAGACAGCCTGAATACTAGAAGACACTCTCCAAAGACATTACAAGCTGTCACTGTGCAGTGTGGATTACAGAAACAATCCTTACCCACGGCAGAAAGCAGCAATTAGAAGCCTCAATACTACACCGCAAAACTCTTACAAGATCACTCCTAGTTATGAAATCCCAACTTGTCAACAAGTTCACATAGGCTACAGTTTTACATTTTGTTCTTCCTGACACCAGCTTCTGTTTGTGAGGGAGATCCAAATCACAAGGTATGGATTATGTTCTCAATCTTCTTATTACAAAACAGATTTGAAGCCATGTAATTTGGAAAATGCTGTTTTTGCAGGCATCAAACCAAGGGAAGAAATCTGAGAAATGTTTAACATTTTCAGTCAAACACTATCTGAAACCATGGCTTTCTTGATGCCATCAATGTTACCAACATAACCTTTTACAGAATTCTTTTACCGATCATCACATTTACTCATCTGCAAGGTTTAAGGTGCCCAGCTGCCAAATACATGAGACTGGCTGAGCAGAAAAGAGAGCACAGAATACTGCAAAACTTCTCAGTTATGCCTGCATCTGTTCCCTGGGAAGACTGCTTTTTCTAGTCATGCTTTGTTTATCTTACATTTTACTCTCTGCAACCACTGATATGAGTCATGCCTGAAGTGTTCTGGTTTCTAAAAATGCCACAACTACACACTTTAAGTCCATAGCTAATTATTCTCAAATTTCTCTAAAGATACTTTAAAGGCAGGGTTCAACAAATGCATTCATATAGGTGAAGAGACAGCTTGCCTGGGCAAGTACCAAAAGCAAAAACTAGGATTTCATTAAAGTAGGGGGAAGGAAGATGGAAGGGTAGCTAATCTTGCCTATTGGCAAAGTCAGCCTTTCAAATGCAAACCATGTGCAACCAACTTCACTGCTGTCTTCCCAAGATTGCAGAGTGGCTCCCTAAATACCTTAGGTGCTCCTCCTCCCTCTTCAAGAAAAAACACAGCAGCAAAAAACCTTTAACGGTGCCATGGCAAAACAAAGCAGGGACACTTTTTTATAGGATCTCTTCCTACACCAGCTAAACTTATTTTGGATTTCTATTTGAATGTGTTTATGACAGATACATAAAGTAAACAGAGACAGAAAGACTCAGGGAAGGAAAGAAAAGCAGGAGTTAGAGGAGCCAACCAACAAAGATGAAAGGCTCCATGAATTAAAAATACACAGTAGACAGAAAATGGTTTGCACCGCTAAATAGTATGTGCAGTTGAAAACATCATTTCTACTCTTTTCACTTAAAAGATACTATATTCCTTTATGCATCTGCAGGGAAAAAAAACAAAACAAAACAAAACAAACCCCTACCACTCCTCAGGGATCAGACTGTTTTGAAAAAATGGTTTTGTAATTTTTAAATGAACAACTGAAAAATAAAAAAAAATAAACCAATCAAGTACAAACCACCACCCTCCCCCCATCCCCCCCAAACAAAAAACAAAACCACAAAAAAACACTTACCCATCTTTTGTCTGATCCACCACACCTGCAAGGAGCTGTACAGTGCTTGCATTAGGCAAACCATCTCCAATTATCTTCAGGTATCGTGTGACAAAGTCATTAGGAGACATGAAGAATTCTCCATTCTTCTCCACACTTGCATACTGTTAAATTAATACAATATTTAGTGCCTCAACACATCCTTCTCCAGGCATTTATTACCACCACCCACAGTTTCCAATCAGGAGCAAGCCTCTGTTAGAGCAGATGACAGTTCTGCTCCAGTGAGCCTACAGCCTAGACCCACATAGGAAAGAGTAAGAGGGGACTGCTCAAGAAGTTGAAGGCTTGGCTTCCCAGACAACGAATGGTAGAGATATGATTTTTGGATTATCATGTCAACAATTTCTCCATAGTAGTGTAGAAATGCTCCATACTGAATACATTTTTGAAACACAAGCACATTTGCAAGCATGTATGTGGCATGTCAGGCCCACTGAAACTTTGATGGCAGTAGGGTACTGCAGTATATCTTATCTATCTGAAATGACTCCTTTGTTTAGCCATTCTGCTTTGGGATGAGAAGGCAAGGTTGGTTACACTCGCAAAATGCCAGTGGAGCAAATGTTCCAAAGGAATGTCCACCTGGGGGTGCTGTTTTGAAGAACTCCACTGCATCACCTCCAGCCACGGCTGGTCCTTAAGGAAAGGAGAACCTACAAGATATTCCTCCTTGGCTGAAGTGCTGAAAAGAGGCCGAAGTATAGCATTTGCAGAAAAATGTAACATAAAAACAAGAAGTTTGACAGTTCAGCATGCTGCAGAAACAAGAAGAGTTCCGACACCTGCCATACATTACCTAACTGTGTGTACCCTTTACACACAATTACTGGCATACTACTCCAGAAAATAGCTACTGACAGACCCAAGTGTATTTGCTTCCAGGGAAAGCCTCCAGTAGTATGTTACAAATAAAAATAATACTAACATTTTTGAAGATAACATCAAAATAAATAAATAAAATTCCCTTTGTTACCACCCCTACCCTCATTCCTAGGTCATCCCTCAAATTTTAAAGTCCTCATTTTCTGCAGAAGGTCAAATTTGAAATCAAGCCTAAAGAATGGATTATAAGAAAAGCAAAAAGATAAGGACAATCATTAAGAGGAAAAGAAATCCTGGACAACATTTGCAAAACCATGTGTTAGCTTTAAGGGAAACAGGTCTATCTTGGGATAACAAATGTGCACTGAGAACAGGATGGAAACTGCTAATTTCTCTCTTTTTTAAGGCAAGGTAGGATGATAAACTATTGTTGCAGCTCCCCACAGAGCATTATCTACACTAAAGTAATAAATAAATTAGATGCCTATTGCTATTTTGTAGTGTACTTCAAACACACATTTTCTTTCACATTACTATGGCTCTGCTAAGGGACGAAAACTGCCAGTTTTCATTTCATACTGGTGCCTGCAGCGTACCGTTATACCTGCTGTACACATATAACTCTCAGAGGGATGCCAAAGTGTTACTGTAAGTAGATTATTTTCTACTAGCGCTATATAAATACCATTTTCAGGTACAGCAATATCTTCAAGAAACAAGGCTTCAGAGAAGCAAGCCCAAACAAAACATAACTTGCTTCGGCATCTATATATTGGTTAGCACTAAAGGATTCCTGTTTCAATAGACACTGTAAGACAAGCTTTTGAGCTGCTACACTGCAAGGAATTTTGAATTGTATACTTTCATAAGAGCTAACAGATCAATTGATTTCAATGTAATCATTTGCAGAGAGACAGAATCCTTCAGAATCCCAGCCTCAGAAACTTTTAACACAGCTGCTATTCAGAAACAAATCAAATAAGTCAGACAGCCTACGCTTCTATATTTCTTTTTTTCCATGCAGGCTAACCCCCTGCTAGTGCACTCAATAACAGAAAACAGCACAAGGTTTCAGTGTCCCCCTGTTTCTTGTCATTGTGATTTACTCAAGTGTATTTGAAATCCAATCACGTACTCTATACTACATATAGAAAATGACCTTGAAAAATGTCAGCTTGATCACTTTGACTAAAACCCAGTCTCTTAAGGGTTATGTTAGAAGACTTAGAAGAAGTAGAAGTACTCTTGGAAATTATCATAACAAAAAGAAAAAAACATCAATTCTATTCATTTTGGAGGAGCAATGTTTAAAAATTGGTTCTTTACAATTTTATTTTCCCTCACTTCGACAATTATACCCACAGAGAATCTGATATTACATAATAGTACTTAATGGGTTTTTGGTAACTTATTTACATACATTTTAGATAGTCAAGTAATAACAACTTCAACCCCATTTTAAGTAAGATTTGCAAACACTTTATTGGGGATTTGACATATTAAATATGCTAAAAGCTGACTGCAATCAACTGCATTTAAACTGATAGTTTCATATTTATTTCTACACTGTGGGTACCATTCCTACATGGCAATCAGATTTTTTAATTCTTAACTGAAGTATGAAAGAATGGTTGCCAAATTATTTTTTAAGTGAACATTCCATAATCTGCAGAAATAACGTATTGGCTTCTCCACTTAAAATCGTTTGAGGCTTAATTAACACTCTGGCCATCACTTATCTGTAGAGCATGAAGCAACATAGCACATTCACGCATCATTTTTCCTTCCTGAGAGTAAGTAGCACGACAACTCTGCATTACACCGAACAGAACATTTAGCTCAGATTTCATTACTCCACTTTACTGGGATCCCTTCTTTTTAGTGGAAGGCGAACCAAAAGAGGAGGAAAAGCCAGAGGTGGCATTTAGTGTGCTCAACTATGACCCATTCAATCCACCACAACAGAAGGTTGAGGGAGCTACAATCTTCAGAAATGCAAGAGAGATGAACACCCACAGGCAGGTAGGAAACAACTATCACGCTATTCTACAGCAAACCAACTAACCAACCTCCCCATGCTCCAACTGAGGATCACCTCACATTTCAGAAGGGACCAGGCTTTTCTCTAGTGTGTTTATTTCTTTCCTCAATGCTACTATCTTCGCAGGTCAGTGGGTCTACTCCCTGCCTGCCATTTCGGCTGCCCTGCTCCTGCTCTTCAAGTATTTACCTCTGTAAACCACATAAACCCTTCTTTTTCAAGAGTCTTTTTGCTTTCCTGACAGATACAAGTTCCAGGACTTAATAAGTTAAATCCTGGCTTTCTCAACTGAAAATCTGATTTCAGAGCTATAAATACTGACAGTATATGATAAAACTATAAATACTGGCAATATACCTTGTGACACCTACACATATTGTTAATAATAGCTCACAAGGGACAATGGAAAAAATACCAAGAAGTACATGGAGAGTGGGGCATGATGTTGGAGAGAGCAAAGGTGAAAGAAAGAAACTGGAAAGGTATGAGCTCTCTAAGGCACTCAACACCTCCATAAAAATAATTCAGATACAACAGCTCTCTAATAGCACCATGGCATCTACCTTGTATTTATTTTTCAGAACCATGAATTTCTGTACTCTTTTTTTTTTAATACTGAATACCAAACTTACCCAGAAACTGTACTAATAAATCTTACGACGGTTAGAAATAGTTATTTAAATTTAAGAAATGGGTCAAAGAAAGCAAATTTTACTAAATAATACAATAGATTGGGTTGGAAAGGACCTTAAAAATCATCTATTTCCAAGCCCCTTGCCATAGGCACATATATGTTCCATTATACCAGGTTACTCAAAGCCCCATCCAATCCCGGCCTTGAACACTTCAAGGGATGGGACATCCACAACTTCTCTGGGCAAGCTTTTCTGGGGTTTCACTACCCTCACAGTAAGAATATCTTCCTCACTTCCTTAATCTAAACCTACTCTGTTTCAGTTTAAAGTCATTCCCCCTTATCCTATCACAACATGTTCTTGAAAAATGTCCCTGTTCTTGTAAAATGTCCCTCTCCAGATTACTTGTAGGCTCCCTTCAGGTACTGAAAGGCAGCCGTAAGATCTCCCTGGAGCCATCTCTTCCCCAGGCTGAACAATCACAACTCTCAGTCTGTCTTCAGAGGAGAAGTGCTCCAGCATTGTGATCGTCTTTGTGATCCTTCTCTGCACGCACTCCAACAGGTTCACGTCCTTCTTACGTTGGGAGTCCCAGAGCTGGATGCAGCATTCCAGGTGAGGTCTCACAAGAATGGAGCAGGGTTGGAGACTCACCGCCCAATTTCCAGCAAAAACTAAAACACACTTCTCTCAAGTATATAAGCAAGTACATAAGTCATTTCTTTGCTTGCATGCTTTCCACAGCAGGCCAACAGAGAAGGAATTTGTCGTGGTTTAGTTTGGCCCAGGTTTTTCTAGTGGGGGGGGGCCACAAAGATGGCTCCTCTGTGAAGCTTCTAGAAGCCTTCACCATGTCCAGCTCTGAGGTGATGGACATGCTGCTGGCCAAGCCTGGGCCAATTAGAGATGTTGGTTACGCCTCTGTGAAAAACATATTTAAGACGAAATCAAAACAATGGGTGCACGCACTTTTCCTTAGCCAGAGGAGGAGGAGTAGGTGAGAGTATGTGAGGGAAAACAACATGGAGAGACCAAGGTCAGTGGAGAAGGAGGGGGAGGGGGAGCTCCAGGCGCCGGAGCTCTGCAGCCTCTGCAGGCCGTGGTGAGGCCCATGGTGAAGCAGGGGGTGCCCCTGCAGCCCATGGGGGCCCACGGGAAATGCTGAGATCCACTTGCCCCAAAGCGAGTGGATACCCTGAAAGTGGCCGTGGTCCAGAGGGAGTCCTAGTGGAGAAACAGGCCTTGACTTGCACCCTGAGACTGAACTGAGTGCCCCACATGGAGTGGGTGGGTGCCTGAGAGAGAGAGAGAGAGAGAGAGAGAGAAGCCCAGCAGAAGTCCGGTAAAGAGAAGAAGCCTTGCTCCCGAGATGGAAACGGCCCGGCTCAGAGGTCTGTACCCCGTGGAAGATGGACCCCACGCCATAGCAGTTTTGGGGAGACTGCTTGCCTGTGAGGGGACCAGCGTCACTGTAGCAGTGTCGGGCGGGCTGCTGACAGTGAGACCCATGGCTACGCAGAGGAAAAGAGCCTCTTCCCGGGCAGGGGAAGAAGATCTGGGTGATGATCTGACCTAACCCCCCCCATGCCTTGTTCCCTTGTGCAGCTGCTGAGAAGGAGGGAGGGGGGTGAGCGGAGAAACGGTGGCCTTGAAGGGTTTATTTTACTTCTCATTTATTCCTCTGACTCTGTTAGCAATAAATTAGGTCACTTTGCAACCTAAGTTAGTCCTGTTTTGCCTATTCTAAGTGCGTCTTCTCCCGGGTTTCCTTATCTCAGCTCATGAGCCCTGAGTGTGGGTGTGTTAATTTGGGGGTACCTGGCATTTGGCCGGGCTCAAACCATGACAGAATTTCAGTTAAATAATAAATATGGCCAGCACTTCACAAGGTGATCTTCCCAACACTTCTACAAATTAGAAAAGCAGAGATAACCCTAAAGGAAGAAAGGATGCAAGGATGGAAGAAGAAAGTTTACCAAATCATCTAACAGGAAGATGTCTACACGAACATTTTACCACATGTAGGAACAATACTGAAACTCCCACCACATTCTCTGAACAATGTGGGTTTTTTCTAAGATAGCAATATTTCTTCTGAGTCAATACAATAATCACTCAGGAATATATCTGACTTCTTGGTGAGCATTGTTCAATTCTGATAATGGTATTTAAGTCTAACATGGTAATAATACGGTGAATGATTAATGGTTGGAAAAAACTATCAAGAGTTGTATGCTGCAATAATGGAGCAAAAGATATGAAAAATTCAAGCAGAAAGAGTAAAATATTTACTTTACACATACCTTCAAAAATATTGTTTTCAACTCAGCTGGATCCGCTCTTTTGGTTAGAGCCACCTACAAGTAAATACAATTACATTAATATGCATTATTTACACAAAAGATGTCAAAGTGTCATTTAAAAACATGAACACAAACAACAGAATGAGTAGTGAAAATAGATGTTGACCTTAGATAAATTAGGTACTGCTTTAAGTGGCCATGCTTGTTTTATCTATTTCAGACTTACATAAAGTTATTCAACACCTTTTTCTGCTTTCCTTATACGACCCTGCAACTCTTAAACAAGCACACATTAACAAGTCATAAAGACATTCAAGAATCAAATCTTTATAACATACCTCTCTGCTGGGATTCAGCATAATACTATCTTTACCATAGATTTTTATACTTCCAGCACCTTTTCAGAGTACCATACAAAATCCACAACTGATAAATGGCAACAATTAAATACTCAGACTACGAATTTGTTCAAGAAAGTAGCTCCATAAAAGATTGAATTTCAATGTAATTATTTGTTTTCTTCATCACACATTTTTAAACTTACAGCATAGATCTTTTTAATGAGGTGAATTGAGAACACAGAGTATCCAGATTCTTCTGCAGATCAGACAATTAACAAGTTCCAACTAAAATCTAAGTTACATTTACCACCACAAGCCCAAAGTAATTAATTTTTTTTCCAAAAACATGGAATCGAAAAATATTCAACCCACTATGGAGTAAGTCCGGCCATATCATCCTTGTTGACATACCATAAAATCCTTTTGCTGTTTTTGGCAGTAAGTGATTTGTCCCCTCAGTGTGTGCTGCTATAGTTTCCCTTTCCTTCTTCAGGATACTTTGACAACATGTTGCTTGCTAACATAATAACCATCATCTGATAAAACAGTTCAGAACATCAATCCATTCAAAATTTTAAAAGAAATACTTTGAAGCAAACCTGGATTTTCAAAAAACTTGTGAAAATAGCTCTGTAATGGGGAATAAACAGCCAAAGGACTAGACATACAATCTTATCCTCACTTAAGAATTAAACATCAGAAACGTTATCAATAAAACACTACCTTACTTTCCAGACTCTTATGAGCAATGGTAGACTGTAAAGGCAAATGTGACCCCAGTGCATTTCCAGCAGCACACCGGGCTACTACAGAAAATGGAAGGAGTCTGTCTAAGTCTCTACAACAGCATTATAGCCTCATATGTACATTTAATGATGAATCTTCAGTAAGTTTGTCTTCACCCTAAATGGGTCATTTAAAAACTTTTTAAAAAAAAAACCAAAAACCCCCACAAAAAAGACATTTAAAAAACCAAAACAAACAAACAAACAAAAAAAAAACCACACAAAAAATCCAAACCAAACCCACAGTATTTTAAGAAAATTGTTTGATTAAGATTTCTTATAAAATATTAGAAGCTTTTTTTTTTTAAGAGAAAAGCCACACCTATGCTGGAACTCAAGTGACACAAAGTCCGCAGCTGGAGGCCCAATTCTGTGTCTGCACAGAAATCTCTGTAAAAGCAGTTGCAAAAAATCAAAGTGTAATTGTGAAGCTGAGAATATAAAAGTGTGTGTTTCCTAAAGTGCAAGCTGTCCTAAATATAATGACTGTGAGCAGAGATTTAATTTAACCCAATTTGTAAAAATCTGATAGTCTAGAGCAACTGGGAACTCTGTGGAAAGAAAAAACCAACATCTCTAAGCTGCTTCAATCCAGAACCTTGCCACTATACAGGCAAAGGAAAGACACTTCAAACACCTACAGCCATTAAACATAAATCAGTATCATACTTCATCTGTCTTAAATTTTATACTGTCACAGAAAGCTAAGCCTAAAGAAACCAGAGGAGAAAAAAAAAAAAAAGGAAAAGGTGCATGAACTTACACTCATTTTCCTTTCGTTTCACTGATATTAACAATCTTGAGAAACCTGGGAGATGTGCTCACAGGCCAGCCACTGTTTTTCAGCCCCCTTCTGATTATGGGGGGATTTGAGTGGTGTTTTTTACAGTAAATTTCTTCAAACTATATACTGAAAGACAGGTTGAAGTTGCTCATGTCAATGAATGCACAGAAGGACTGCAGACTGGCAGCCCAAGCAGTGGCTGCATTCTACAGCTCTTCTCCATTTCCAACCATCTACTTCCACATTCTTCCATTTCCCAGCAAACAGGAGACGAAAGGCATGGTTAACACTGTGTTAATTGGGGCATCCGTGTGACATCCACCAATGTCCATTCTGAAAGGCGTATCTGATCCCAATTAAGGAAAAGAGCCTCTATTACATTACATGAGAACTTCAGGAAGACTGATACTAATGCAGCCATACCAGCGCTAAAGGAAGTATTTAATTCAGCTTTTCTTCCACACCCAGCTATAGGCAAGGCTGAAGTTGCACACACAGACATAAAAACTGATCCTGATGACAGGTGTTACTAGAAGATCCTCACTCTAGAAAAGGTCAAAATATCACTTTCCATACCATTCTGTAAATTGTTATGTCAGCAGTTGAAGGGCTAAGTAACCCGATGCCAACAAGACTGCAAGTTGACAGGTAGCATGCTTGATGAAAAGTGACCTATAGACAAAAGCTGCTTCTGCTGCAGTCAACGCAGGTGATATTTACTGACTCTCACATAACTGGGTTTAGGTGATGTGTTTTGTTACTGGAAAGACTTCTCCATTTTGCTTCCACCTTCTCTCCATAAAGAGAAAACCAGCTATGAGGTGGTAGGTCTAACACCGCTCTAGTGGTATGAGAAGGCATTTGATAAGGGAGATCTGAGGGTAATAATGTTTGTTATTGCTCTTTACAAAGAAATGCTATGTAACAGACACTAAAACTTATAATAAAACAGCAACTTCTATTAAGGTTCAGTGAAGAAAGCTCTCCAATAAACAACATCTATTATTAAAAAAACCCAGGAGACAACAGTGAGTACAGCAACTGAAGAGCAGGACTATAACCAAGTTAGAATACTCTACAGGAAAGACTGGGATCATGTATAGAAAATATTAGCAGGGATTTTTATTCCTAAGGTAGACACCTGAAAGTCTTTACCAACATACTACATGTACATGTGTGTTACAATGTATATGAAGAATGAGACAGAACAGGCAATAGAAGAACTGCACTTAAAAACACTGAATCCCTCCCATTAGCAATAACATTCAACATTAGCAATAACATTCACAAAGAAAGTGAAAGCACTGTGAGAGACAGTAACATAGAGATTGATTTGCATGCTGGAGCTCTACATATCTTTAGTCTCCCTTGCTCCCTGACCTTCATTTCAGCCAATTTTCTCCAGCAGACCTCTTTTCTCCTCTTGACTTATGCTCAATTTACTGAGACGTGCATTGTCAGTCTCACTTGCATACTCAAAATTAAATGCAAACAGTCTTTCCAGAAAAATATAACTGTACAACAACACAAGAAAACAGAATCCACTGAGAATCGAAGAAAATTATATTACATTTCCAACCAACTCTATTAATATATTTCTTACACGCAAGGTAGAAGAAACAGGTTGTCAAAGAGTGCATGGTATCAAAAGACACAAAAAGACTAATAATATAGCAAGTGTGCTGCATCCAGTAAAGAACAACAACATAGGTGGGCAAGAAAGAAAAAAGGTAGCTGGAAAATCTGAATTAATGCCAATATAGCATAAATCTAATGACAAAAATGTAACATCTGATCTTCTCACTTTTATGGAAAAGATCACTTTAGTAGCCGTGGTCTGGATAGCGCAAAAAAGTGATTGGGATCCAGGAATACTTGGGAATTGCTACAATATTCCAGAAAGTTTATTGCAACAGCAAGTGCTAAACCAAAGATAGAGAGATAAACATCTCATATTGTTTCTTTCTCTTGGTTCAATCTGAATACAACTCAGATGTGAAGGAGAGAGTTGACAGAGGTGAGGTAAGATTGCCCCCCCCCCCCATCTCAATATCTTTACAAACTCCGGACACCAAGCAGGTGAGATGCTGGAGACCAGTCACTGTCCAAGCAGAGAGCCAGAGCTGTGGCAGGGCTGACAGTGGTGAGCTCCGTCTGTTTAGTTCTAGAGAACACCATCTACAGACACATACAGAGATAAGATGTTTGATGAAAGGCTCAACAAGTGATCACAAGCTCTTGAAGCTTGTGTTGAAATTAAGATTGTTTTTCAGAAGTTCATCCATTCTTAAGAATGCAATCTATTTCACACCACTAAAAGACCTCAAATTAAAATTGAAACCTTATGTCTTCTAGGGATATTCTTTAGTTTCATCACAAGTTATTGAGTCCACCTGTAAGACTCAAACACATGTGGCCCAGTTTATGTAAGAGGTCAGATTAGATCATTGTAATGTTTCCTTCTGGCTAAAGGTATACATATACACTTCAAATGTGCGACTCCAAAGGAGATCAAACTGGGGTTTGACCTTACATTCTTGTTTAAATGAGTGACTGGAATATCGGAAACCAGTTAAAGCACTGTTACTGGACAAGTTTGAATTCAGACCAGAAACCTATTAATGCTGTGTCGTGGTTTAGCTTGGCCCAGGTTTTTCTAGTGAGGGGGGGCCCACAAAGATGGCTCCTCTGTGAAGCTTCTAGAAGCCTTCATCATGTCCAGCTCTGAGGTGATGGACATGCTGCTGGCCAAGGCTGGGCCAATTAGAGATGTTGGTTATGCCTCTGTGAAAAACATATTTAAGAAGAAATCAAAACAATGGGTGCACACACTTCCTTTTAGCCAGAGGAGGAGGAGTAGGTGAGAGTATGTGAGGGAAAACAACATGGAGAGACCAAGGTCAGTGGAGAAGGAGGGGAAGGGGGAGCTCCAGGCGCCGGAGCTCTGCAGCCTCTGCAGGCCGTGGTGAGGCCATGGTGAAGCAGGGGGTGCCCCTGCAGCCCATGGGGGCCCACGGGAAATGCTGAGATCTACTCATCCATGCCCTGCTGAAGCGAGAGGATGCCCTGGAGGAGGTCATGGTCCAGAGGGAGTCCTAGTGGAGAAACAGGCCTTGACTTGCACCCTGAGACTGAACTGAGTG